>SKCR01045475.1:0-47078 GCA_019454045.1 Zanthoxylum bungeanum | reverse complement strand
GTCCAACAAAGTTCGGTTTCTCCATTCAGACACACCTTTTAATTGAGGTGTTCCGGGAGGAGTCCACTGTGAAAAAATATCATATTCTTTCAAGTAATCAAGAAACTCATTGCTTAAGTATTCGCCACCACGGTCCGACCGTAATATCTTAATACTTTTGCCGGTCTGTTTTTCTACTTCGTGTCAAAACTCTTTGAGTTTCTTAAAGGTTTCCGACTTGTGTCTTATAAGATACACATACCATAACGCGATGCATCATCCGTAAAGGTTACGAAGTATTCATATCCACCTCTAGCCTGGCTAGACATGGGCCCACATACGTCACTATGAACGAGGGCTAACAGTTCGGTAGCACGTACACCCTTTCCGCTAAAAGGTGTTTTAGGCATTTTGCCTAATAAACAAGATTTGCAGACGTCATATGAATTTGGATCAAATCCGTCCAAGTATCCCTCTTCGAAAGTGTGGATATACGAGTCTTGTTAATGTGTCCCAGACGACAATGCCACATATAAGTTTCATCTTTGTTACTTACTTTAAGCCTTTTGTTTGTTACATTATATGTTTGAGATTGATTTATATTCAAAATATAAAGACCATTATTTACATCAGCAGTGCAAATCTCCATATCATTTTTATACATAAAACACCAAGTGTTTCTAAATACAAAAGTATACCCACATTGGGCTAACATAGATATAGAAATAATATTCCTAGTCAAACTAGGTACATAATAACAGTCTGTAAGTTTAAGTACATGCCCCGAGGGCAGTTCCAAAACATAAGTGCCAATGGCCAAAATGACGACTCGTGTCCCATTTCCAATGCGGAGGTCAATCTCTCATGAGGCCAGTCTCCTGCTAATCTGCAGATCCTGCACATCAGTACATATATGTGTACCACAACCAGAATCAAAAATCCAAATTTTAAAACTAGTAGTAGACATGTTTATTTCTATAACAAACATATCTGAAGCCGGTGCCTTACCCGCTTTGATTTCCTTCATGTGTGCCTTGTACTCACGACAGTCACGCTTCTAGTGACCCCCTTCCCCGCACTGCAGACATACATCTTGGGATTTGTCATTGCCCTTCCCAGAAGGTTTTGACGATTTGGCCTTGCCTTTCTTCTTCTTCTTCTTCTTCTTATTCTTTAACCTCCAGTCGCCTTAGGCCAAGCCTTGGGAGACTGAGATGTTGAAGCGAAGTGCGCCTCGCGGTTCCTGCCCTTTAGGAGCTCTTTTTTGCTTCGCGCAGTGTGGACATTAACTCTCCAAGAGTATGGTCTTGGTTCATCATATTGTAGTTCATGATGAACCCACTCCAAGTGTCGGGTAGAGACTATAAGATCAAATCTATAGAAGTATCAGCCTCGAAGATAATGCTTATCTGTCCCAGCTGCTCAATGTCAGCAATCATCTCTGCGACACATGGCTCAACAGATGTACCCTCTGACATGCGAGCGCGAAAGAGCTTCTGCAACTCATATCTCTCCGATCTAAGATTAGATCGATGAAGATCATGCAACTTCTCACCATCATATTATTGGGATCCAATCCCTTGTTCTGGCGACGGAATTGTTGAGTCATAGCAGTAAGAATTATAGATTGAACAGTGAAGTTGTCATCGCTATGAGTCTTCCAAAGCTCTAGCTCAACTATCTGATCAGATATAGGCTTAGGCCCAAGAGGTATCTCTATAGTGTAGAGCAACTTCTCGGATCCCAGGACAATCCTGAGATTCATGTCCCAATCTTGAAAGTTCACGCCATTAAAGACATTGTCGCCCATGATAATATCTCTAATGCTCAACTTTCCTGTCATCTTAAATGCAATAGTCAAACTATTCAATTAACAATGTATGGGTACAGTCTAACTGTTACAAGAAAAATAATAAAATATTAGTCCAACTAATAAATATTTATTGACGAAAGTAATTTGAAAGCGCGTAAAGCCAAGTATTTGAACGAAATTGAAAATTCAATACTGGCCTCCCACTATTTTTCGGCGAGTCCTCTAACCCTCTGTTGAGTACTCGGGAAACCTAGTTTCCTAGTGGGCTAGGATCCCGTTAAATAACACATAACCTTGACTTTGGCCAACAAGCTGTATGATATTTAACTAGGTAGATCTCTAAGATCAATTTGATCTCATCCAATTCCTAGATCTGGTAGATGGACCTCCAAGTCCGAAATATATATACAATATATATGCCAATATATTTTCCTAACCTTTTCATCTGAATCAACTAAGCCTTGGCTTTGGCACAACAAGCTTAATGATTCCAGTTAAGTGGAACCCATTGACTTTGGAAAGCTTCGTAATCGATGTCGATGGACAAGAAGTGATATTGACTTTGGCCAACAAATCACAACTTGGACAAGACAAACGATATGGAACAAAGCCTTCATTATTCAAACACATCCACGATGGACAAAAGTCTTGACTTTGGCCAACAAACCAGTGCCAATCTTGGATCTTGAGAAAGAATCCTCAATGGAAGGAAAACGCTTAATATTTGTTAAGGGTTTTTCGCGTAAATTGGCAACCAATTTATTATCTTGGATTAGGTTTTATCATACACCCTTAAGCATGCATTCTAAAGCATAATAAGGCGCGGTAAATAAATTAATAATGATATGCGGATGGATATTCACAAATTATTCCTAGAACAAATCACTTCATTTCATCACCCCGGCTAGCACTATTCTTACTTTTACCCAATTACATAATACAATTAAAGAAACCTCATTAACATTGAGGGGAATTAGGTGAGAAGAGAATTACAAAGAATCGAGAGATAAGGCTGGACACGCATGTCCAATTTAATAAATTCTAAATTTACAACAATTTCCAAATTTCCCTTTCCCTTCTAATATCCATCTGATATACATTATTCATACAACACATCCATGTATTCACACAAAGCATGTTATTCAATCAATCTAATCCAATTAATTAATCTTTGAATAATTGATCATCCAATGTTCAAACAACGATTTGATTTGCGCGAGTCCAACTCGTTTAAGAATAAGTACTCAAAGTACGAATTCTTGAATTATATCGAACTACAATTTAAATCTAATTTAATTTGTATTCAATACTAATTCTATATTAATTCCAAATTTAATAATTAAATTTTTTAATGCGCCTTTACGACTTAGATTCTAAATCTAATCTTAATGGGTCTCAAAGCCCAATTAACATCCAATGTCCATTTAATTAAAGTCAAATGGGCTTTCAATTAATTTCTTAAGGCATGGGCTTTGGTCAATATGGGTCAAACCCAAATACCAAGGCCCAAAAGGAATCACCCTATTTGCCAAGAAATCAATTTTGGCCCATTAAGCCCAATTAAATTTTTAAAGGCCCATTTGTTATATTTGGACTTAATGGAATGGTTAGGCCCAATTTGGATCCAATCCAATTGTCCTAAACTAACTTGGCCCAACCAAACCCATTAGGCCCAAATACAATATTTTTAGCCCAATTCCAAATTAAGCCCAATTAATTAAATTCTAATATTCCAAATTTCATAATTTAATTAATTAAAGTGTATTGCACTAATTAATTATCTAAATTAACATTTCCAAAATATCAATTTAATTAATAATCATGCATTAATATTTTCAACACATGTCCAACATTATTGAAACAAAATCAACTCATTATCATGCTATGTTGGTCACAGCAATTGTGGGATTTTATATCCATTTCGATTTCAATCCGATTAAATCACAAATCAATATATCCCAAGTCTTTAAACACATCCAATGGTCTAAAAAAATAAAAAATTACTATGACTTTAGGGCACTATAACTTTCGGCCAAGCCTAAGATTTTGGGCAAAATTAATCCAATTAATTTTTCATAAAATTGATCATGCATAACTCTAAGTTATCAACATACAAGCATACTCAAACAAACAATTTGATTAAAACATGCTCAAATTAAAAATACCCAAATCAAGATTATAAACCATAAATTCAATTTCATGCTCAATAAGGCTCTGATACCATTGTTGGGCTTCTAAGGATATCCCAAGATCAAATCTAGCATGAAATAATGTGAATACTCAAAGTAAAGTTGCGGAAATATACTTACAATGAATGGATGGATGGTTGTGTTGATTGCGAAAATTTTTGCTTCCTTTGAAAGTCTCCAAGCTTTCCTTTTGAAGTTGTTTGTTGAAGCTCCAAGCTTGAAGGTTGAGATTCCAAACTCAAAGGATGGTTTCCCTATCACCTAGTATGATTCCTTTAAGTGCTAGCTTTGAAAATTTTTGCAACAAAAATTTCCCTTTTGTTCTTGCAAGTTTCGGCCAAAGAGAGAAAATAGGGAGAGAGAGAGAGCTTTTAATATTTTGTGTTTTTGTTTTCTAAAAACCTAATACAAAAAGTCTCACCAATTTTTGGTATATGCTTTTCCAAAAAGCTAAATAAATTTTGGAGGGAAAAAACCAATTTAATGCCTCCAACAACCCCCATCAATCATAAAGTGACTAGATGTCTATCACCAAAAGGTTGACATGACTTCCATCACTTAAGTGACAATTGATGTGACATGTGATGTGACTTGTGGGCCCCACTAGATTCAAAATCGGAGTGGGTCCGCAAACACATGCCGGGCTCGGTTTCGTTAATTCCGAATTAATGAATTTTCCGTTGCGACTTAATTAAATCAAATTTAATTAAATAATTATGACTAGCAAAATTACCGTTAAAGTCGCTCATGAATTAATTCTAAATTAATTCGTTCGCCCGAATTAAAATCTAATTTTAATTTTGCCGTCAAAATCCAATTTCATTTAATATATCGAATATATTATTTTTTCGATTAATTCCGAATTAATCATTCTCTCTCTCTTCAAATAGTATTTTATCCTAGATAAAATTTCTCCGTAATTAATCCTAGATTAATTATGTTCGAATCATACGTCATCGGTGAATCTTCGGGAAGCGACCCATGAGATCCCTGGATATGTTGGCAGTAAATCCGATCATCGGACTATCCGAACACGTGCGTACCTCGTACCACGTTCTAACCGATTTACGAGACATGGTTGGCTTCTAGCAAAGCGCCGTGCCTACCCAAATTCTCCAGAAATATTCTTCTAAGGAATATATAATCTATGTCAGACGTAGTATACGTAGTATTGCGTATAACGATCCAGTATCGGATGTCACATGCAAGGCCTGGGGCTAGAATAGTGTCTGCCTCGTACGAAGCATATATCGGATCACAAGCAACTAGTCTCTTTAATCGGATAATCATGACATTGTCATATTATCCCGATGGTTGCAACACATTAGAGTATCAGTTCTGTATCCATGCGTGATCATCATCTCCATATGACTGAAGTGATACTTCCGTCTTGACATCACACCCAATACACTACGATTCTCAATAAACCCAGAAGAGGCGTACACAAAACCTGTTAAAGTCCCGGACGACCAAAACCAAAGCGTATTGATTGTCGCAAGTACTAGCGATGTAAGTCTCAGGTTAAGACCAAATATACCTACCCTGATTCGGATTCCCATAGACACATAGTCATACTACCAATGGGATTCCGAGGGGTCTATCCAGAGCGAAACTGTTTCCGTACCATCGGTAAACACAACCTCCTATCACACTTGCATAAGTATCCGATACTTAAATATATGAGAATTATGCTGTTACGCTTCCATAACACGCACAAGTGCAATACTAGTCTATTCCGCATTATCGATGTCCTATCTCGATAATACTACGACTAGGATATTTAATGATTAAATATTTTCTCATATCTTATAATCTGGAACTAATCATAAGGACTTTTATCATTTATATATTTAAGTAATCAAATTAAAAAATGATAAAATATAATTTCCATTGTCACATAGTTAATTTGTACAAAAATCACAATGTCTTTTACAAATAGTGACGCTATGGGTCATAATGTGTCCAACAGTTATTTGATAACGAATAAATATGTTTAGGTGAAATAAGAATGAATTATTCATATTTGATATTGAACAATTTATTCGGTAATTAAAAAGTTTTAAAATTATGATTTCGCCCGAACAAGTCTTTCCCGCGCCCGCGCCCAAAACCCCAACAAAAATGGTTTTAGAGCAGGTCTGATCCCTTATCCATTACATTAATCATGCTTGATATATGATATATAATCCAATTTTGATGTTTTCACATGCACGTAATCTATATGTTTCTTGACTTTTCGGTACTACGCTAACGAGAAACGTAACGAAAATTTAATAGTTAAGTTAAGTTATGTTTTCTATAGGTAGAATTGAATTGTTTAGAAAATGATTTAGTTTAAAATTCTGCATATGATGTAGAACAATGCTTCCTTGTGGAATATACCCGCTTCAATAAGGCTGTAAAGTAACGTGTATTAGATGCATGTTTCTTGGTCCGTCTTGTCAATACGGTTTATGGTATCTTTCTATGGCTGCATCCGAGAAAGTGCCAAAACAGTGAGGGTGTAGTTGATAGAATTTTATCCATGCCGAATGTATTTGATACTAGACAAATTCAAGTGAAAGTGGAAATCCTGAACGTGCCAAAGCTGTCAGGACTACATCGGTAGCTTGAGTTTGTCATTGGCAAGTGAAGCCTTGATACGCCTCCTTGTGAACGTGCCAAAGCTGTCATAACGAGAAACGGTCAGGACCAAAATTAGGAGGCACTGGTGAGTGATTGACAATGAGTTGTCTACCTAATGAATATACGTAGATGAGATCATGCCAAAGCTGTGAGTCGAAATATATTCATGGGATCCTACTCTCACTATGGAATTCGATTTAATTATTGAATTCCCATTCTCCGTTGGGGATTACAGTATTACGTAAAGTAGTGGGAGACACTGCTGCGTTAAAAATCCATAACTAAAGCAGTGTGTAATTTTATGGAAATTGTTGCTTTTGTTTTCCTTTATTCTATATTGTTGATAGAATTTAAACTTTTAATCCACTGCATGCATATTATTTGAATATGTTTTCCGACTTCTCTTATGGTTGCGTTTTTCTAGAATAGGTTCTAGAATGTTAGTGGACTTGGATATTGTTAGATTAGTCAAAACTATTGAGAACTGTTGTTCCGATTTTCTTGAAAATCAAGATGGTTAGTGACTTAGTTATTAATCACGATAAGTAATCTAAATAGATATATATTTTATGATATAATTGTCTAGAAAGAATAGTTTCTTGTGCAGTAAGAATTGACACGAATCAGTTCATGTCTCGAGATTATTGACTGACATTAAGAAAACTCCATTAGGTTTTTGGTTATCTTATATTGACATTTTTTGGCTTTAGTGACTTTTAGAAGTCACATGTTTGACACAGTTTGCTAATCACTTATTTGCAATTGTTGTGAATAATTGAAGGTAAATTATAGAGCTAAAGAAAGGAGATGTGTATAGTTGTGTATATAGAATATTGATTCTCATAATACGACAACTGTAGGTATTAGATACCAGATCTCTCATCTAGTTATTTGAAATAATGTTTAATAATTGTTTTGATATTTGATATCAAAACTTGTGACTATTAGATAGTTACTTGTTCTTTATAAACAATTTTTATATATTTTAACATGACTAGTAGTGTCATTGATGTAGAGATAAACATTAAGAAAAATATTCGGTTAACTAAATAATTTAGAACAGTGCTTTATGAGATTTTATCACATAAGCATTAGATGCTTATTCCGTATGGTAAATGATGGTCTGATACAAGATCACACCACATATCCTTATCCATTTTATGAATATTATATTCAGGATGTGATTAAATCTCATTTAACCAATGATCGTCATTGGACCACAGATTTATTAAACTAATACTTTGGAAGTATGTAGTTTAATGAATTAGAAATTGCATTGGATAGCTTTCTTTACTTCGTAACTTAGTTAATGAATTGTCATGACTTAGTTACATGTTTCTATAAGAATATATATTGAACGTCTTGAATGGTTTGAGAACTTTCAATATGTTTCTGATGAAACACGAATATAATATTTTTAATGGTTCAAAGATATTCTATTTGAAATGTTGAAAACTATATTTTAAAATTCATTATGAGTCTTTGAATTTTTAAAGGATGTTTGATATGATCAAACATATGAATTTATGGCAATTAGTTCTAAAGTTATTTAAATGAATTTGATTCTTACTCAATACAATTCTTCTATTATTCCATCGTGATGGAATTGGTTAGTGGAAGAAATCAAATCTTATATAATTTGATTCGTTTGATATTGAGTGTTACCGAATTAGTTTTCAAAACTCTTGGGGTTATGCTCCAGTTACACTAATCCATCCTTTTAATTATTTCCATTAGTTTCTAAAATTACGTATATGATATGTATAGGTAGAAAATTTGAATCTTGAAAAGGTTTGAGATTTGAATCTTTCTTTTGTATAATGGTTATATAATTGAAAGTACTTGCGCCTCGGAGGTACAAGCAAAAGTTTATCATTTATTCTATTTAATAGAATATTATATTCTATTTGGTAGAATATCATTTCATTAGATCCCGAGTAATAAAATTATTTTATTACTTGGTGTGTAACATCAGATGTTAATGATTATAGACTAGACATGACTTTTTGAAGTCAAATGTGACAGTGATAAACTGTAATGGAACTACATAATTAATTAGATGAAAAGACCATTAGACAACTTCTGTATAAGTTTAATCGGATGTCAGAATCATTTACAAAAGTATTTAATGGTTATGTTGTTTTCTTAATGAAGAAAATTATCCTATAACTTATAGTGGGAGCGATATTTGATATCGATTTCGGAAATTACCATTAAACCATAGATATAAAATTGTTCGTAGCTTACTACGATCAAGTTTTGAACTTGATTAAGCTTTCGTTATAAATCGCTCATAAAATGTGCAAATTGTTTGTGCAGCAAAACAAAGTGAGCTTAATAAAGGTTTGACCTTTATAGTATGACAGTGAGAAAAGTTATACTCAGTGATCTATTGTAGATTCTGAGAAAACTTGTCTCAAGTCGCACTAATTGAACAACTAAAGATTTGTTGGTTAATGTTGATATTAAACTATGTATTTTGGCTAAAGAATGCAAAGTGGCGTTCCTGAATGTTTTCTTTGAATGAGAAATCTGTTGTGGTTCTTCAGTTGAAGAGTTCATTCTAGAATGGCCATAGAGTTTGTATTCTGCTAAGATCACAGTTTGATATACTGGTTTTATCAAAGTATAAATAATACATATTTGATAATAGGGTCAGTGGGAGCATACAAATATCTTTCTAGTGTTATATATCCTAACGACATTGTCATTATAAATGTAATAATGAGATGTTTGTAAGGTAAAATGGTTTACCTAAGTCTTCTTTTCTCTGTGAAAGCAGTGGGAGTAGTCTCTGTTATATTTGATATAAAGTTTCATATATGATATAAAACTAAGAGATTGGTGAGAAACTTCATTAATTATACATTGATATGATCTAACAAAGGACACATCAAAACTATCTGTGTGACAGTTAGTATAACTGATTGACAGTTAGTGTGTCTATTGTATATAGTATTTATTTTCGTAAAAGATGATTCCTTTATCGAAAGAGAAATTGATTAGAATGTCTAGTCAATCTGATGCATCATATGATGATGGCATAATAAAAACTATATTATGTACGACTAAAGATTTGTTACGAATTATTTTAATTTGATGTAGACCATAAGATGTGTCTTGAAATATATTCTTTGTGATATTGGGATATTAAGAACGAGTTTCTAATTCATGGAGAATATAATCCGCAACCATTAGGGTCAAATTAGTATTGAGTCTAATTATGACGTTAGATGGTCTACGCCATATAAAGTCAGAAAAGATGCAGTGGGATTGTCACCGTTGATTCTACTGAATCAGTGGAATTTATTGTAACTTATGAAGTATTGACTTATGAAGTTTCATAGTGACCTTATAGATTATAATTTTTGATATTAGTGTTGTGCTTGTGGTTGTCTCATAGTATTTTTGATTTGATCTATAAATACATAGACAACTTAATAGTTATAACACAATATTGATATCGCATCTGAGTCATATTGATGAAGAACTTGGGTTCTACAAAATATGAATGATGTTGGTTAAGGAAAATAATTGGGTTTGTTAGACAGACTCAATTTGTAATAGCAGGCTTACTTGTTGTTGCCTACCTCTTGAGTGTTAGGTGAGCTCTTGAGGGCCATGAGTATGTGATACACATTGAGATGTGAATATGATACCGTGGATTGGCACTAGAGCAAGTGAGAGAAATTGTTAGGGTTGGTGCTCAGAGTGCCAATCGGATCGTATTTATGTCCGATTCATAAATAAAAACAATTCATTTTTCCATAATATTACTTATTTAATGGTAGCACCTCTTGTCTTTTATACACATATTTGATCTAATTGCGATTAGATATCTAATTATGATTAAATTGAAACTAAATCGGATTTAGTGATACGTGTATATTAGACAAAGACCCTAGGATTTACAATGTAGTGCGCAGTTACAACGTATTTGTAATTGACATTAGGAAGCGTCACTATAAGTTGTATGTCCTTAAATAAAGTTCCTGATCAAGATTTACTAACACGGGTCGGTTAGCAAAATCCGCTGAGACCAGTACATGTCGTATATCGTGACTTGGTCTGATGGTTTATCCCAATAAACCATGAGTCTCAGGAGACTCATATAGACATGTAGGTGTTTATTTGATAAACACTGAACGACTCACTGAATATTTCCTAATAGATGGTACACCAACGATAATATGAATCTTCTCGAGTTGAGCGAGCATAGTGGTCATTCGACTTGAGATACCACTGTAGATATATGAGTTATCCTCCACACTTTGATGGTAGTCACATCACCGATATATTTAGATCAGACCTCCGCCTATTCGTTGGGTGTGGACTGATGCTCATGATATCATGTGCGTATCAAGATAGAATCCGTCAGTCCTGTGTATAAGGTATATGCATCCTACATGTGTTTGCAATCTAGTAAATCCATGACCGTGGTATAACTTTGGAAATCAGTTCCGAGTGTTATTTAGAGATCTTAAATTTGAAAGTTGACTATATTATACCGAAAGGATTAGATACACTTTAATTAATTGTCAAATGAGACTTTGACACATGCCATTAATATATGTATTTATTATTTAATGTAAATAAAAATACATATATAACAATAATTATTTTAATTAATTATTTAGATATTTAAATGTTAAATATTTGAATAATTAAATAATACCATTTTCATAATTGTTATGATAAATGTCTAATTATTATTGGTACATGTGGCATCTTTTAATTAAACTTTAGGTGTGCAAATATGATTTGCTAACATAAAGTTTAATGTAATTTTATTGGATTAAATTTTTAAAAATGACCAATATGCCCCATTGAGTCGGTCATGATGCTTTTAAAGAGGGAAAATTTTCTTTTCTTATTGCTTGGAACACCATGGCCGAAAACTCCAAGAATAAAAGCTCTCAAATGGTTTCTTGATGATTCAAGATGGAGAATGAAGAAAATCAAGAAAAAAGCTAAGGAATTAAAGGATTAAAGGTAATTCTACAAATCCATAAGCTTAGAAATTATGTTTCTTGTTTCTTGAAGATCTAGTGAGATCTATGGTTTCTTCTTTTCCATAAATTTGGGGCTTTTTTATTTGGAGGATGGAATTGGAAGTGTTATGCATGTGTGAAGTGGAATTGAGTGATATTATTGTAATATTGATTCAATTTTGACATTTGATGATATGTTACCATTCTAGAGTGTTATGACTACTCTTGTAATGCCTAGAATTGTTCTTGGGTGTTTCATTGGTGGTGACTTGAATTGGTGTTTTGATTAATATGATTAATGTTGAAAAAATTGGATTAAAGCATGAAAAATTGATTATTTTTGTTGGAAAGTCAGATTTGGAAAAAATGGGTTGATTGTGATGAAAATGATGTCTTTTTGAATGTATTGGATGTGTTTTGGGTGTTGGAACAATTTCCGGAAATTGTTTCGAAGTTGAAATAAGCGAAAACGGTGAAAAACGGTGTTACCGGGTAACTTTTGAGCCAACCGGGTGACGGCTGACCAAACAGTGAATTTTCACTGTTCGGGCAGCCCATGAACTGTCCTAATACTATTGGGGCTGACCTAGGCAGCCTTCATGTGTATTGGGTGGTCGGTTCGGTCAAAAATATGTTTTATGCCATTTTACAGAAAAACGTTTTCGTAAAATTTCGTGACGTTTTTTAGTTATTTATGTTGTTATTTGATAACGAATAAATATGTTTAAGTGAAATAAGAATGAATTATTCATATTTGATATTGAATAATTTATTCGGTAATTTAAAAATTTTTTAAATTACGATTTCGCCCGAACTACGCTTCCGCCGCGCCCGCGCCCAAAACCCCAACAGTTTAGCTGCATGCACCACCATCTTTTGTAAAGTTATCGGCATCAACTTACAAACTCGTTGATATCGAGAATTAGATGACAAATATTGATGGTGGTTTTTTACCTCTAGGAAGGTTCAAGTACCGAGGAGGGGTAGAATGTGGACTGCCCTTTGCTAAAAGTGGATGGAAAAGGCCCCAGGGCCCAGAAAAAGATGGGGTTTGACAGAGAGACTCGACCTAGCGGTACATAGGAGTTTTCCCGAGAACATGAGCATCATGAAGGATATAGCAAGTTAGGATACTGACCCGACCATATGAAGGGTGTTGATTTGGGGTTTTCTGAGAGTTTATGGAGCCCAACTCGATGAGGTCATTATGTGTCAACCTGATCTGATTAAGAGAGTTGGGCAGAGCTTCTATGAGCATCATCTGTTTCGGTGTGCTGACCTGAGAAACAAAGATGGGATCACATATCGATCAGTACTGAGGCCGTGTGACGTATGCCTTAAATAGGAATACATGCTTCTAAAATACTAATAATGATTGTGGGAATAGATGTTGAAGGTGGTTTTTTACCGTGAGGAAGGTTCAAGTACTATGGAGGTGTAGGAAGTACCGATGAAAGGTAGGATGAATAGTGTCCTTAGCCAAAAGTGGATGTCAAAGGCCCAAGAGCCAAAATGAGATGAGGTTTGACAGAGAGACTCGACCTAGGATGAAGCAAGTTGGGATACTGACCGACCGCATGAAGGGTGTTGATTTTTGATTTTCTGAGAGTTTATGGAGCTCGACCCGATGAGGTCATTATGTGTCAACCTGACCTGATTGAGAAAGTTAGGTAAAGCTTCGATGAGCATCATCTGCCTCGGTGTGCCGACCCGAGGAACGAAGATGAGATCACAGCCGATCATTAATGAGGCTGTGTGACGTATGCCCTAAATAAGAAGACGCGCTTTTAGAAGACTAATGATGACTATGATAAAGTAATGGTTCTCATTGGAAGTAGCTCATGCCAACCGCCATAGTCCATTGCAGTGGAAGAATAGTGGCAAAGCAGAACCATCATAGGCCGGTGCAGTTGTAGAGGAATATGCTTATCAAATTGGCCAGTTTAAGGGTGGTGAAGGAGAATTATGGTTGCAATGATGAGTAAGTGACATGAGATGACATTAGAGACGATGTAATAATACATTTGGAAGCCTATATAAAGGGGTTGAAGTCTCAGATTCAAGGGTTAACAAATTTTGCATCTCACAACTTGTAATAAGAGAAGAAGTTTAAGAACTAGAGAGAGAGAGAACTGGTAAAGTACCCGACCACTTGAGAGAATTGTAACGCGCTTGTGTAAGACCCGATGTGTTTTATCACTTTATGAGTTCATTTCCTCATTTGTAGCTTTGGTCGGTCTTGACCCCGAACAATAATATAATATCCTCATTTCTCTCGTGGACATAGGTATGAGTCACTCTCTGCCAAACCACGTAAATTCTGTGTTTATCATGTATGCTTGCTAAGTTTACTTTTGTTCCATACTAACCAAACAAATTCACTGTTGAGTGAGGTTTGTTTGAGAGGTTAATTTCTTATATTACCCTTGGAACGAAAAACAGTTGTAAACAAAAATTAAAATTAAATTTTTTTTTTCTTCTCTCTCGAACGCTTAGAAGATAAATTTCTTCTAATCACATCTCTCCCACATTCTTGAATTATTTCAAAGAAAAAAATAGTTTTTATTTTAGGGTTGAATAGAGAACAAGAATCACAATCAAATCCTTCTTTTTTTCTTTAGTGATTGTTCTAATCTAGTCTCAAAACTTTCAAATGCTTTAAAACGTAGATGACCTAGCAAAGTACTGTATGCAGAAGACAAACTGAAAATTTGGAGACACGATGTGAATAATAGAGAAAACCATAGAATTAGTGAAACCTACAATAAAATTAAAAGTTTAATAATAACTATCTCAAACAATTTATTTAATAAATAAAAGGTGAGAAGTAACTTTCTTTATAAGCTATCCATGTAGGTATTTTTTAGCTTTAAGTTTAGCCACGTAAGCGTATTAGTTATTAATATTTAAAATGAGTTATTAATATCTAACACTTCACCTCTAATATTTTATTTTTCCAACTCCTCCCAACTTTTCATTTTCCAATATTATTAATGATTGAAAATACATTAATTAAAGACATATTCGTTTTAAATTAATTATTAATATTTAACATTTCACATTCTCCAATCTCAAACATTTAATTTTCCCAACATAAGCATCCATAGTTATGAGCCTACCTAAGTAAATATATGAGTTATTAATATTTAAAATGAGTTATTAATGTTTAACTCTTCACATTCTTCGATCTCCCGCCTTTCATTTTCCAAACTTTTTATTTCCTTAAATTATTAATGATCGAAAATTGTTAATTAAATATCTATTTGTTTCAAATGAGCTACTAATGTTTAACTTTTCAATATTACTGAGTTATCAACTAGTAAATATATAAATCCTTAAAATAAGATAGAAACTTTTGCAAAATATTTGAAAAATCTCCACCACTTGAGGAAACATCATGTGACATATGTGTGTGAGAGAGAGAGGATGTCTATCTTATGAGAGCAAGAGAGGGTGAGCGCAAATAAGATAGAAGAAAAATAAAATTTTTATTTTTATTTTTTAATAAGAGTAATCATGGAAATAAATACAATTAATTGATAAATGGGGATTGATAAGATAAATTGTAGACTTGTCAATTTAAGATCCCCATGCCGAAAATTGAGCAAGAAGCGTGTGCTTTCTAAACAAAACAAAAAGACTACTATATAGAAACAAATATGAGATAAAATCATAATTAAAGTAGTCGTTTTTTTAAACATAAACTAAAATGTTGTCGTTTTAATTATATTTTTATCCCCATTCATTTTCCTAATATTTCAAAAAAAACAAAAAAACAAAAAAACAAAAAAAAAAAAACATTACCAGTCAAAACACATGGGCTTCATACCGTCAGATTCAATGCGACAATCAATTTTTTTATTTATTTTTATTTTTATTTTTTGCATTTCGAGTTATGTTCAAAGTTGATGTATCTATGTCTAATATTTCAAGCTTTCTCATGTATTCTAACAGCCTTGAGCTATTCTCATTGATTTGAGGAAAAAAAATTAATTCATTCACAATGGTTATTAAATTAATTATAATGGGGTGTTTCAATGAATTCATACAGATTTAATACACAGCGAATTGAAAGCTATTGATCTTCTATATCATTGATTGTAATGGGTGTTACAATGAATTAATATAGATTTAATACATAAATATTGAAGGATGTTAATCTTCTAATAGAGGAAGCTGAAGAAGCATAACCTAAATTAAAATTTGTGGCTATTTATATTGTTTAATTGAGTTAGAGATTGTGCAATTACGCTTAGTCCTCAAATATATTGCTGTCAGGTTCAATCATAGTTTTATTTTTCAATTTTATAAATTGGATTTTGCTTATTGTTTATTTTTATTAGTGTCTGATTTGTTTTGTTTGTGTGTTTTGAATTGGTTAGGTTGTGGACGAGGGATAGCAAGAATAATAGAATCTTTCCAAGACACATCCAACTGGCTGTGAGGAATGACGAGAATTTGAGCAAGGTACTTGATTCTATGACAATTGCCAATGGTAGTACTGCCTAACATTTAATGGAGTTTGTTACTGAGGAAAGCTACAGCCAATTTTTTTATAAATTATGATCTTGAATTTAGGGTTTTTATTGAAAAAGCATATGTAGTGTGTTTGATTTGAGACATTGGACTGTGAAACTAAAAAAATATAATTGCTAGCAATAGTATTTTGAAGCCAAAGTTTGGTATCAATTTTTAAATTTTAAGAGGTGTTTGATTATTGTAAAATTTTTGATTAACTGTTTTTATTTCGATAAATGTATCATTTCGTTCATCATCTATTTATAGAAATTATTTTTTTATTCTCTAAAAGTATTAGTTTTATGTATCAAAATTACATATCAAACATGTGCATCGCGCAAGCTCCCGACTTGTATAATATATATGCTTGTACTAAACCACTGATGATAAATTGTGAGGGTAAAATTTTCATTTTTCACCCGAGTTTTGGTGAAAACTCATGAAAATCTGAAAACTTTTAAAATATATCAATTTTCTATTAAGTTTTCTAAAGTAAATTAATTTTCATAAATAAGGGTGAAAGAACGACAATTTTCCTAAAATTTCATGTATAGATTGATATACATCATACATAACTAGTATTAAAAATCATTTAAAAGTTTTTGGGTTTGACTAAATCTTAGCCAACTTCGGGTGGAAGAATGATAATTTCTTTGTGAGAGTAATTTCTGTTGAGTATCTCCAACAATGCTCCTTACACTTTAAAAAAAAAAAGAAGATGACAATACATTTAATTTAGGGAGTCATGTGTAAGGATTTACTCCAACAATCTCTTTACATGTCTCCTAAATTGTATAAAATATTTCATTATTTAGATAATGCAATGTTAATTGATTGATTTTTATAGTAGCTTTGGTGTATGTGTAGGATATCATTTTTTCCTACAAAATTTAAGGAGTTTGCTCTTAGACGCAAATAATTATTTTCCAGCACCTTATAGATGCTCTAAGAGCATTGCAATTGCAAATAATTATTTGTTTATTTATTTATCCAATCTCACGTAACAAATATTTGTTTGTTTATTTATTTATCATATTCAGTCGTTTTCATCTCATTAAGCAATATCTTAATGAAGAATAAAAAGAAAATTAGTTAGTTAGTTTATTTATTTATTTATCCTATTCAGTCGTTTCTTCTCGTTAAGCAATATCTTAGTTAATCAAGAATAAAAAGAAAATTAGTGGATTAAACATGCAAACTCTTTTTAAAAAATCACCACGTATAATGAAAACGCTGTTGGTGGTATAGTGTCATTGAACATAAAATAAACATGCATCAAACAGATTTCCAGAAATAAATCTAACCTAACATGCCAAAAATAACGTAAACCCTAAAACTTTGAGAACCAGAAAAACATTATAAATGACGTCCAAGTCAAGATGAATCTCTGTCCTTAAGAACTTATTAGTCCTGTCTCGGTGCTCTACGGGTTCTGTGGCTAATGTTCTCCTAGGATAACTTGGATTCCTCTTCTTCAAGGGCACTCCTTAAGAAGATCTTGAACTTGAAAATGGTGGGACTCTCTCTCTGACTCAAACAAAAAAATGAGACTCTAAAACTCGGATGAATTAACTGGATTTCGGATTGCCTTGAATGAACAAGAGGACTCCTTTATAAAGGCATGGAAGGGTGCCTTTGAGGGCACCCTTTGGTTTGGGGGTGCAACCCTCCTAAGGGTTATACCTCTTCCATGCAACATTTGGAGTCTTAAGGCATGTTCTTCCAAATTTTAGAGGACATGTCCCTACTCAAAGGACATGTCTCTCCTTCATCCAAACTCTATATATATTTAGAGAATTACAACAATCCCCCACAATTCTCTAAATATTAATGCAGACACTTGAGAGGGTTTCCGTGAACTAAAGCTGCATCGAAATAGGTAGCTTTCACTTTGAACCTTTCCTAGTGAATGACAATCAGATTTACTTGGCAAACCAGTGACCCTTAGTCTTGAACTGTTCTGCCGTTGGTGTAAACCAAGACAATTGCCAACACACAGCTTTACTTCGACCATTTTCCGTCTACGGTTGTGTTCATTTAGGCCCTGAACAGCGGTCCTGGATTCATCAAGCACTTAGGGAAATCAGCCTGTAAAATCCCATGGAAGAGGCCTAACTTCTTACTTGAAATATGTGATCTACTATGAAGATGTAATCTGACTTTACCCCCATTATGACTCATCTCCTAATATAGTGATCATTAAAAGCCTTAGCTTATCCTAACCTTGACAGACAGCACTCTGCGTCATTATCGGAATGAGAAAGAGTACAAAACTCTTCAGTGCTTGTTTTGAATTGCACAAAGTTCCAGTTGTCCCTTTTGAACCTAGATCTTGAGATCTCCAGTTAGTTAGGTTGGGTTTCCACAGTGACAATTCTTAATTTATAGGCTTCAAGCACATTCCCCTCGATGACTTCTCAACTTTCTCTCTAGGTAAACCTTTAGTAAGCGGATCCACTAGGTTTTCCTTTGACTTAACATAATCGATCGATATTATGCCACTTGAGAACAGTTGACGTATGGTATTATGTCTCCGACGTATATGTCAAGACTTACCATGATACATTGTATTCTGGGCTCTCCAATAGCCGATTGGCTATCACAATGTATGCTTATCGCTGGCACCGGTTTGGGCCAACTAGGAATATCCTCCAGGAAATTTCGAAGCCATTCCACGTCTTCCGCTGTTTTGTCTAATGCTATGAACTCTGATTCCATAGTAGACCGTGCAATACAAGTTTGCCTCGAAGATTTCCATGACACGGCTGCATTACCAAGTGTGAAAATAAATCCACTCGTAGATTTGGAATCCACTGTATCAGATATCCAGCTAGCATCGCTGTATCCCTCTAGAACAGCATGATATCTCTCATAATGTAGCCCATATTTTGAAGTTTCTATCAGATACCTCAAAACTCTTACTATGGCTTTCCAGTGGTTATGTCCTGGATTACTTGTATATCTGCTAAGTCTGTTCACAGCTTGAGCGATATCAGGTCGTGTGCAATTCGTGAGATACATCAGACTTCTGATGATCCTCGAATACTCTAATCGCGATACACTTGAGCCAATATTCTTTGTTAGATGAAGAGTTAGGTCTACATGAGTTCTAGCCACATTTAGATCTCTTTTGTTATATTTCTCAAGTATCTTCTCAACATAATGAGTCTGAGATAATATATATCCTTATGATGTTCTAGAAATTTTAATTCCTAGGATCACATCAGCTACTCCTAAATCTTTCATATCAAATCTGATGGATAACACTCTCTTGGTAGACAAAATCATTTCATGATTACTACCAATTATCAGCATATCGTCTACATAGAGACACACAATGACATATTCTTTTTTAGTTGATTTGGTGTACACACACTTATCACACTCATTAGTTTTGAACCCACTTGCAATATCTCTTTGTCAAATTTATCATGCCATTGTTTAGGTGCTTGTTTTAATCCGTACAAGGATTTTACAAGTTTGCACACCTTCTGTTCTTGACCAGGAACATTGAAACTTTCTGGTTGTTCCATGTAAATCTCTTCATGCAATTCACCATTCAAGAATGCCGTCTTTATATCCATTTGATGTATTTCAAGACCAAATCTAGCTACTATGGCTATGAGCATTCTTATTGATGTGATACGAGTCACTGGTGAATAGGTGTCAAGTAATCAAGGCCTTCTTTTTGTCTATAACCTTTTATGACAAGCCTTGCCTTGTACTTATCTATTGATCCATCCGATTTCATATTCTGTTTGAATATCCATTTGTAGCCCAGTGGCTTACAACCTGGAGGAAGATTAACCAACTCCCAAGTATGGTTCTGTAGGATGGAATCAATCTCACTATTGATAGCCTCTTTCCACAAAGGTGCCTCTGGCGAAGACATTGCTTCCTTATAGCTTTGAGGCTCATTTTCTAACAAATATGTCAGAAAATCATGACCAAAATACTTAAGACGTTATAGCTCGTTTGCTATATCTAGGTTCGATTGTCTCAACGTTTGCACGTTGATCTGACTCTTGGTCATCCTGATCATTATCTTTGACAGTATCAATAGTTATTTTGAGAGACTTTATTCTTTGTCTTTCCTTACAAGGAAATGTCTCTTCAAAAATATCGCATTCATTGACTCAATTATCATATTCGGATTGATGTCAGGAATCTCAGACTTGTGTACCAAGAATCGATACGCAATACTGTTGCGAGCATATCCAATGAATATGCAATCAATAGTTTTGGGTCACATTCTAAAATTCTTAGGTTTAGGAACCATTACTTGGCAAGACACCCCCCACACTTTTAGGTATTTGTAGGAAGGTACGTGACCTTTCCTCAACTCATATGGTGTCTTGTCCAATCTTCTGTGAGGAAGCTTGTTCAGAACGTAGTTCACGGAAAGCAAGGCTTCCCCCCATAAGTTCTGGGGTATCCAGAGCTTGTCAACATGACGTTCATCATTTTCTTCAACGTCCAATTTTTGCGCTCAGTAATCCTATTTTGTTGAGGCGAATAAGGAGCACTGGTTTCTTGAATAATTCCATGATTAGAACAATATTCACCAAATGGTGACACATATTCACCACCTCTATCGCTCCTGATTCTTTTGATTTTCTTGCTAAGTTGATTTTCAACTTCGTTCTTATAGTGTACAAAGCTCTTAATAGCTTCATCTTTGCTCCTCAGTAAATACACATAACAGAATCTTGTGCTATCATCGATAAAAGTGACAAAGTACTTTTTACCGCCTCTTGTTTGCACAATATTCATATCACACACATCAGTGTGTACAAGTTCTATGGAATGAAATGATGCTCTATGCATTTTTGCTTCAACACATGCCTCACACTTATGTTGGCTATCAATTACAAATTTAGGTATAAGGTCCATGTTAATTAATTTACGCATTGTATGATAATTAACATGTCCTAACCTCCCATGCCATACATTTTGTGACTCAATAATATAAGCGGAAGTTGTAGCATTATTAATAGCACTGTGTCGATCGACAGTCATTACATTGAATTTGAAAAGGCCCTCGGTGAGGTATTCTTTTCCTACATACACATCGTTTTTGGTCAATACAAATTTATCAGAAACAAATACAAGCTTAAAACCAGCCTTGCTAAGGAGATAACCCGAGACCAAGTTCTTCCTAATATCAGAAACATGCAAAATATTCTTCAATGTAAGTTGTACAACCATTCTTGTCCAACCACTCTTGAGGTAGACGAGTTTCCCATTGTCAGATGATCACCGCCATCGACCTTCTGATATGAGGAAAACATCTTGCTATCTGTACAGATATGACGAGTAGCCCCAGTGTCTACCCACCATTCTCTCGGATTCCCAACCAAGTTGGCTTTTGTTATCACTGCTGATAGGTTCATCTCTGAGATCTCTTCAGTCAGCTGCTCATCTTCAGTAATATGGGCCTCATTTTTCTCTTTCTTGCCCTTGTCCTGAGACTTTTTATTTCTGCAGTCATTTTCCATATGACCGCTCTTTCCACAGTTGTAGCACTTCCCATTGAACTTCTTGTTAGCTTGGGAAGAATCAGCTCCACTGTTCTTTCTCTTCTTGCTACCCTTTACACCCTCGACGATGTTGGCCTTAGACTCCATGGTCTTGTAGCTAGCCTTCTCGGACTTCCTGTTGTCCTCTTCGATCCTCAGTCGAACTCCAAGGTCTTCAAGGCCCATCTGCTTCTTCTTGTGTTTCAGATAGCTCCTGAAGTCCTTCCATGATGGAGGCAACTTTTTGATGATGATGGCAAGTTGAAACGTCTCACAGAGTTTCATACCTTCATCCAATATTTCATGAATGATCAATTGTAGTTCACCCAATTGAGACATTACTGATCTTGAATCTACCATCTTGTAGTCCATGAACCTACCCACGACAAATTTCTTTTGTCCGGCATCCTGTGTTTTATATTTCTTCTCGAGAGATTCCCAGAGAATCTTCGCAGAAGTCATGCCTTGGTACACATTGTACCTGGTATTGTCAAGTCCACCCAAAAGGTAGTTCTTACACAAGAAGTCGCCAGACAACCATGTCTCTTCTCGCAGTTGCTTGGCTGTTGCCGATTCACCCTCTACAGGATCCAGAGGATATTTGAGGTACTTAGCCAACTGGAGAGTTGTCAAATAGAACAACATTTTGCTTTACCACTGTTTAAAGTTTGCCCCACCAAACTTTCCGAATTTTCTCCATGAGAGGCCAGTACTGTGATGTTCCCGCTAGCCATGTGTAACTGGAAAAACCAACAGAGATCAATAAGTCTACAAATAAAAAATTGCATAACGATCAACAAATGATATTGTTCAAGTGATATACCAAGTATCCACTCGTTGTTCTATTGGACAGTAGTACCAATAAACACAAGTCCTTGAATTTTCGACTAAGGTTTCTTATGAAAGTAAATAAAGAAATATTCCTAGAGGACGAGGGGGGTCCGGAGTAACCACTTAAATCCTTGACCACTTAGGCTCTTATCGCCTTTTTGACAGAATATCCTTTAAACAATTCTTCAATAGAATCTCTTAGCAATTCAAAACTTTGTATTACATTTTTAATTTTACCAAACAATATTCGATATGTGTAGATATATGTGTTTGTGTCAATCAAGTTTGGATGGAATTACATGTGTATGATTACACTTTAAATTCTCAACCAAGTATGCAACACACAATTAAATTTTTAACTTTATCACTATGTGTATGTTTGTGATAATTGAACACCCTAATAATAACTTAAATACATACTACCAACATTACTATGATTCAATATATGATTTACTAAGTTAATATTGTGACTAATTAAATTAATCTAAGTCTTTTTCAATTTAGAAAAAATTTCATGACTTAGTTCGTTACTGTCACGTTCGTATCTACGTTCGAACTAGACTATCTAGTATGTGTACGTTCGTGTTGCGTTCGAGAACGCATTCGAACGAAGTGTTCCAGAGAGTTCACATTCGTGGAGCGTTCGAGAACGTATTTGAACAGAATATTCCAGAGGTTTACATTCATGTGGCGTCCGAAAACACGTTGGAATGAAATATTCCAGAGGGTTTACGTTCCCGTTGCGTTCAGAACGCGTTCGAATATTTTAAGTCAGAGGGCTTACGTTCGATTTGAGTTTGAAGACGCGTTCGAACGTTCTTAGGCAGAAGGCTTGTGTTCGAGTTGCGTTTGAATATGCGTTCGAACGTTCTTACGAAAATTAAGATTTTAGCCTTTGCGTTTGTCGGGCGTTCGAACGCCCTATGTATTTTCCATGCACAGACTTTATTTTTCCAGAAAATTTTCTTATCTAAGCATGAGAATTTCTATCTAACAACACTAAAATTGATAAGTTCTTAAGATTGTTGGTGGTATAGTGTCATTAAACATAAAACAAACATGCATCAAACAGATTTCCAGAAACAAATCTAACATAACATGCCAAAAATAACATAAACCCTAAAACTTTGAGAACCAGGAAAACTTATAAATGACGTCCAAGTCGAGATGAATCTCTGTCCTTAAGAACTTATTAGCCCCGTCTCGGTGCTCTACGGGTTCTGTGGCTAATGTTCTCCCAGGATAACTTGGATTCCTCTTCTTCAACGGGCACTCCTTAAGAAGATCTTGAACTTGAAAATGGTGGGATCTCTCTCTCTGACTCAAACAAAAAAATGAGACTATAAAACTCGGATGAATTCACTAGATTTTGGATTGCCTTGAATGAACAAGGGGACTCCTTTATAAAGGCATGGAATGGTACCTTTGAGGGCACCCTTTGGTTTGGGGTGCAACCGTCATAAGGGTTATACCCCTTCCATGCACCATTTGGAGTCTTAAGGCAGTTCTTCCAAATTTTAGAGGACATGTCCCTACTCAAAGGACATGTCCCTCCTCTATCCAACTCTATATATATTTAGAGAATTACAACAAATGTTTTTTAAAAAATCATCACCACGCATATTGAAAACACTTTAGGGGGGTGTATTTAATTGAAATTTTAAAAAACCTTTTTGGATTAAATAAGTCTTGTGGTATTCAATTAAGATTTTTAAATAATCTAAAAAGTCTTGTGGTATTCCATTAAGACTATTAGGATTTTTTAAAGAATGTATCCAAATCTAGTGATATTCAGTCAGGACTTTAAACAAGTAATAGAAAGTCTTATGATATTGAAAAACATAATTATTTGAAGGATTTTTTTTAAATGTGTGATTGCGTGGGACTTTTTAATGAGAGTTATAAATATCAAACTCTATAAAAAAATCCTAACCTAACCCATGAGACTTTTTACATAAGAGTTTTTTTACTGTTAGAAAACATAAGATGAACATACATGTTATCTCTTCGTGAACAAGTTACTTGCTTATTAGTAATTTCTTCTTTTTTTTTTTCATACAAAACAATATGATTTTCTTTTAAATGCAACTGGTAATGTCCTTCCTCCAACCATTTTTCTTAATGAATTTCATTTTCGAGGAGGAATTTTCTTATCACATTTAAAGATAATTTCCTAGATTTCCTTTGAGGCCAGCAGAACTTCTTCAATCGGATAGATGGTAATGTACAAAGGGAATTTAGCACAACATGAATTTTTTTCCTCGTTTTCTCGCTACTTTTTTACTTGTATTTTTTTTTAAAAAAAAAAAAATCTAAATTTAAGGAAAAAAATATTTATCAATTATTAAGATCATTGATGCCGATGTATTATCTTTTATTCCTAGGTCAGAGACATGACATATGTCACAGAAACTCAGAAAATAATCTGAGATAATTAAGCATTTTCGTCAATAAAGTTATCTACACTGTTAGTAAAATATTGATAGATTGCTTAAGTCCAGAAAATATTACCGCCAACATAGCTTGTAAAGAAAATATAGTTGTAATGGTTGAGGCATCCCCACCTAACCATGATAGAAATGATAGCATTGTTAATTCAGTGGAGGGTGACCTGGACGAGAATGACCCAAGAAAATAATGGCTCATTGAACTAGATAGTCATTACTCATAATCCGATTAAAAGTTGGTTGGTTAGCATCATAAAAGTAAAAACAAAATATATTTATATGTGGTCCTTTCAAATCTTTTAAATTCTTATGATATAAATCTTTTAAAATCCAATAAGTAAAAAATCCTGATTAAAAAAAACTGTAACAAAATCTTATAAGTTATTACATTCTTAAATAGTCTTTTAAAATCCACTTGACTTATTTATCCATAAACAATCTTTTAAAATCTCAATTGAATAATCTTTTAGACTCTCAAGAATGGATTTGGAAATTTTTCTGGTCCTTCCCACTACATTACCAAAACTGATCAGGTCTGGGATCTGTTTTAATTTTTTTACAATATAAACCAAACTATAGTGTATCGAAATTCTGCTCACTGTCAAACCGAAATTCAGCCCGCTGTTTTACTATAATTACCGAAACTGCACTGCAAAATTTTGCATTGTAAAATAGAAAATAACACTCATTGAAATAGGGGCTGCGGTGTGATGAAGTGAGACAAAACACTGAAATAGGGGCTGCGGTGTAATTAAGTGAGACAAAACGAACCATTCGATCTATCATGTTATGTCTCGTCCCTAAAAAATTGGAGTGTGGGTTCTCTCAAATTCATAAAATTTCTCTAAACACTTTAGAGGAAAAAGTCACACTTTTCTTTTCCTTTCAGCTCTGGCAGTTAGGGTTTGGAAAATAATGATTCTCACGTTACATCGCAAAATATTTCTTCTTTTTTATAGTTAAGTTTTAGGTTAAATCTATTTATAATTGAAATTAAAAAATTAATCCTAAATCCCCACCAAAAATTCGGCCATTAGGCCTTATTATAGGTAATTAATTTTTTTTTGATTGATATACCATGATATCAAATATCTAAATATATCTTTGAATGTGAGAGTAGACATATATACGGTTTGCGGTTCAGTCTTGACTGAACTACAATTGAACCGTAGATATACGGTTCGGTTGCGGTTTTAGCTAAGGCTGAAACCATAACTATAACCTTTAACCGGACCAAACCGTACGGTTCGGTCCGGTTAAAGATTGAACCATAATTTTTTTTATAAAATAAAATAATTTAAAGTGTTATGAAATAATAAAAAATTAAAGATTTACTAAATCATACATTGATGATTGGTGGAAAAATATAAAATGTAAAATTAAATTACTAAAAATGGAAAACACAAAAAATTAAAGATTTATTAATGGTTGAAACCGTAACCATAACAGTTACAATTTCAACTATACCAACCGTCCAAACCGACGATTGGTTTTTAAGCCAACCGTAACCGAACAAGACGGGCCTGGTTCAGTTACGATTTATGATCAACGGTTCGGTTACGATTGGTAAATGATCCGATTGCGGTTCAATTACGGCTTCAAATCGTAACCATGTGCATGCATATGTGAGAGTAACCATAAGGATTTTTGTAGACATATATAGGCGAGGTTGAAAGAGAAACCTATCACTTTTCGGTAACATCTCTAGTCGGGGGATGGTACATCCTATCACATGAACTATTTGCTTATAATTAATTTGGAACAATATGCGTTTTTTTATAGTGATAAAACAAGGATAAACAGATGACAAAAATACAGCCAAAACTAAGGGTAATCAAAATAAGGTATCCTACTCTGTTGAGGTGGAACCTGAACCTATCGTATTTAAATATGTTACTCTACCCATCGATTCCAATCAGTTTCGGAATATCCTGTTTTGCTCACCTAATACATAAATATTGTCAACAATTTCAATGTTTTCTCTCCACTTTCATTCACTAAATTTCTTATCTAAATTACAAAAATTAGAACAATCAAAAGCAATTTGAACTAATAACAAATGACTACGCTTTAAACAAAAGCAAATATAATATATTTTTAAGTTATTCGAGAGCATATATTTTCTAATACAAGAATATTAAATAATTACTGATTAAATATAGACTTAGGTCACTCAATCCACATTGTAGAACATAAAAATTTAGTATAAAAATGAGAGCACATGATTTTAAAAATAAAATAAAATAATTCTTATTAATGGTGATTTCTTGACCCGAGAAAATCCAGAATATGAAAAGAGTATCGAGGGGATTTCCATTTCCCTAGTTAAGGGCTAAGGCCCAAGAGGAATAGGCACACGACCTGATAATAAGATTATGGTTAGTTTTCACGTGGTGACTTAACCCGAGGTGTGAAGATGTCCAGAGAAAGATGATCGACCCGATCTGGTAGTTCAGCAGCTACTTTAGTTTCCCGACCCGATGAGTCAGGTCGAGATGAATGTGTTATGTTCAAACCTAGATGACGTAAGCCATGTATGGGAACTCATATCCTCCAAAAGGTCTAATGTGACATAAGTGGGCCATCATATTATCTTCTGGCATACGCTATCGCAAGGGAGCTATTAGAATACCGGTTTGCATATGGGAATAAGTTGGTAACAAGTACTAAGAATGGGTAATTTAATTAAGTTCAGATGGTAGGTCATAGGGTGTTAGGCGGATGGGCTATAATACGTATGGTATTTGAGGAAGAGAGCCTAAGCAATAATTGCTTAGCAAAGTGGCTGACGTCACAGAGTTAGTAAAACAATGTATTTTGACTTAGTATATTGATCGGCGTGATCACACACGTATAACGCAAGCACACGTATCGTTAAAATAGTATAAAATGTATCAATCCCACGAGGACTTAATACCTAAGCTATTAATTTATGAAGCCAAATGTTACAAGTATCTAATAGATTTGTTGTTTGATTGGATGGTGACTTTAAACTAAAACAAGTAAATAAAATAGCGGGAAAGTGAATTAAAGGTAAAATCAATATTATTAAACTATCTAGGGTTGTGAATCCTTCCAATATCTTTTAAAGATGAAGTGGTTATCTCATGTTTGTGCAATATATTGGTTTATTAACCTGGAACACGAAATTATGCAAGAACCTATGTCGATGGTCAGATGGAAATACCTAGTATAACCCAATTAATCATATGTCTATGTTAACCAAGTTACCTGAATTCATTAAGAATAAGTTTCAATTGTGGCTACCTCCGCCCGACAAGTATATGTCTATCCTGGAAGGAAATCTATTAAGAGGTATCTAATCCTTAAGGGAGATCATGGGCTATTAAGTCTAAGGCTGAAACCTAAAATTCATCTGTCAAGTTTATTTTAAGTTTACCACATCAATCTTATTAATGACCAGTTAACAAGAAGCATTAAGCTTAAGACTTAATAAATAAACCTTTATATTACCCAAACTATAAAATAACCCCTTATAAATCGGTGATATTGGAATTCATCACAACCCCAGATAACAGGTTTAGTTACGACACATATCTAAGGATGGTAAAAGCTTAAATAAAGTAAATGACATAAAGTAAATACTGGAAATTAAAAACGTAAATAAAATAATAAAGAAAATGTTGGGATTAGATGATCCATTTTTATTAATTCTATTTTAGATATCTCCATTATTATAATATATTAACTTTTCATGACATTACCAACCGACCATAAAGGCGGTATCCTGATTAAGTCAAAGTTATGATTAATTCCAACCAAACATAAATGCGGTATCTAATTTAGTCAGGTTAAAATCAATTTAATTAAGTCCAACCGACCATAAAGGCAGTATCCTATTAAGTCAGGTTTTAAATAGTTTATATATTATAATTAAGGGAGATTAATCTAAATATTAGTAGGAAAAGCTTAACCTTTAACCCCAGCAGAGGGGAGTTACCTCCTCATGCTGAAAAATAAAAAAAAGACAGAAAAGTAAAATAAAGAAAGAACTATTGCATAAATTAAAATAAATTAAATACAGAAAGCTGTAAATAAACAAGCAAGATACAATCTTCTTAGTATTTTTAAGTAATTCCTCAGAAGAAAGTATCAATTGGAATTCTGAAATCGGCCTCAATTTATAGGTAAAGTTTGACCTCACGCGTCGCAACGCGTGGAACATTGCGACGCGCCGTTGATTAAACGCGATCATGACACGTGGCATTGGCAGCGTCGGCATCTGAATTATTGGTTTGGCGTCGCGACACTGACTTCATTATGACGTCAGTAATGATGTGTTTCAATGATGAGTGTCGGCATCATGTGATGGTGACACGTGTCCGGCGCACGTTAGTAAGATTGCTGTGATGTTGACACGTGGCAGGCGCATGTTAGCAAGTGCACATGTTAGCAAGTCTGATGTGATTGTGACATGTGTATGGCACACGTTAGTGGCGCATGATAACATTCGGCTCATTTTAACACAGTGCATTTTAGCAAACGACGTATTTTAGCAGGAAATTTATATTTTTACCCTTTCTGTAAATTTTTCGCTGTTTTGGTCTCGAATTGATTCTAGAGAGTCCTGTTATTTTATTTATCTACAAAATAACATCAAACACATCAAAATATTCACAAAACTTAAGAAACTATACAAAATATTAAGTAAAAGGGACGGTAAATATTGATATATTTACCGCTTATCATATATAAGGAGGTTGAGAGTTCTTTATAAGGGTTGAGCAATTTCATTCACAAACACTTGTAACTTGTAATAGAGAGAAAAGAATCTCGAGCTAGAGAAAAAAAGACGTCGGTCAGACCCGATCCAAAAATAAAAGCTTTCTTTTCCCTTGTGTCAATGGATGTAGGTTGGATCTATTATGTCGAACCACGTTAAATCATTTGTTTATTTGTGTGTATTATATCTTTTTCCAAGTTTACATTTGGTTCCCAACAAACCAAACAAATTCACAGTTGATGGAGGTTTGTTCGAGGGGTGATTTTCCCCGAATTACCCATGGGATAAAAAATTATCGTCAACAGTTGGCGCCGTCTGTGGGGAACATGACAAGAAGCCGTAAACCAATTAAGGCGATGGCTGGAGATGTGAACCATAGATCTTTAGAGGTTTCGATGATAGAGTGGATGGAGAAAATGGAAGAAACCATGCAGAGTGAGAGGGAAAGTGCACGAAAGGAAAGTGAGGCAACTCAAACCTTCATGAAGGCCATGATGGAGAAGTTGGAAAAGAAAGTGGGAGTGGCCCCCGGCCAAAGAATGAAGGAAATAGTGAGAGGAAAAAGAATCATCGAAGCATAAAGAGACGGTGAAAATGGAAAGAGGGTTACCCATAGGGTGAGATCGGTAGTCATTGTCGGAGCCGCGCCGACAAGGGAGTTTTGGGAAGAAGGGGAAGGTAGACAAACTCTGGAATCCTCCAACAACAGCCTGTGTTCCGCGGATAGTGGTATGGAGCGGCGCCTGGGAGCAGGGTGTGAAGCTACCAGTCACGAGAGGTATCGTGTCGGGAGTGGGAAACACGGGGAATCCCATGGGCACGAGCATGACAGCTCCGAGAACCAGATGATGGGTTGGTTTCAGAAGAAGATGAAGTTGGAGGAAATGATAAAAGACGGGCCAAGGGGTAACCAAGACATGAAGGCTACATCCTTTTTTTTAAAAGAAATTATGACAATGAAATTTCCAAGAAGATTCACCATGCCCTCGATGTATGTCTATAAGGGAAACACAGATCCCAAGTTTCATGTTGAGAAGTTTGTTTTCCTGATGGAGATCCAAGGAATGGCCAGTGAGGCCATATGCAAGGTGTTCCCTTTAACCTTGTGTGGGTCAGCCAGCTTATGGTTCAAGAGCTTAACCCCGCGGAGTATAAACGGCTTCGTACAATTGAGGAAATCCTTTGTGCGGCACTTCAAAGGGGCTTGCGTACCGATGGAGACGGTCGGGTCGTTAAGGTTGATGAAGAAGAGAGACGATGAGTTTTTAAAAATCTTTGAAAAACGGTCGGGTCATTAAGCTTTGTCGATGAGTCTTAGAGATCGGGGCGTATGAGTCCTCGAAGGTGCTAGAAAGTTTCAAATGAGCCCTCAAGGTCCAGAGGTTGTGGTCTCACATGAGGATCTAGGAGATACCAGATTATACCACAACGTTAGAGTAGGCAATGAAGTTTATGTTGATGGAATGAGATGAGAAGATCGCCCGAGGTGGGAATGTTCAGAAGTCGAGAGCACTTCAGTAGGAATTCGACAGAGACCTGAGGAGATCGGTCCCGAGGTAAAATGAGTTCAGACCGATACCTCAGAGTAATTCGGTGCAAGAGAGAAGGTCATCTGTCCAAGTCAACCATGTTTCTGGAGGGACAATGTACACACCAATGAACAGGCCTCTGGCCCAGATAGTTCGGGAAATACAGGATAAAGGTTTTTTGACTGAGCCCGACCCAATGAGGTTTCCTATTGAGAAGAGAGATAACAGAGCTTATTGTGTGCACCATAATGTGAGAGGACATACCACGGAAAGGTGTAGAGACCTATTGGAGCAGGTGGAGGATCTGGTAAGGAACCATTTCCTAAGCGAGTGCATAGATTAAACGACTATGATGGCTGAGCGTCGCCAATAGCAATTATCATCAAAAATTAGTGGAAGCTGCTCACCCGTCACTCATAAGGATGCACTAGTTCCTCTTAGAGAAATTATGGCCATTGTTCGGCCTGACAATCCTCAATTCACCAAAGAGCATTGTTTAGAAGGAAATTATTGAGAGTTGTTCGAAGATGTAAGGAAAATATTTTCAAAAAGAGTCTCTCTTAGAATGCCCCGAAAAAAGTTGTAAGATGGGCAGTAGATCTCATGAATATGAATAAGACTTTCTCTTTTAAATAAAAACTTGTTCACTTTTCTTGTTTATTATTTGGATGGGAAATGCCTATTTAATATTCTTGTGAAATACTCATAATTGGAATACATGAAAAGATGCAAGCATGTGGGAAGTGCATGCACCCCGCGACACAACATTCCCTGGTGTCATTATCAACCCCCGGGTTGGAAGGTTAACACCCAATGGACTTACTTCTTTGGGAATAATCACAGCGTAAAACCTGCGAGGTGTTTGGCACCTCGGGTATCCATAGCATGCTCGGTGAATGAATCAGCGGGCATTTATTACCTCAAGGTAATCATAGCACGTACGGATAGCTAATGGCACGGGGAAGGCCATGGATCTCGTGGTATTTTTCACTCAATATTGGAGGTGGTATATAACACGGGGAATGTCAACAAGCCTTTGTGGCATTTGTAACCTCGGGAGGTAAATAGCACGGGGAAGGCCAGAGAGCCTCTGTGCCATTTGTAGTCTCGGGATCGCCTAGCACGGGAGGGGAGGGAGAATGCCCTCATGGCATTGGCAATCCTATTTCGGATTTGTAGGAGCATAGCATGAGGAAGACCTGAGGGCCTCTGTGGCGTTTGCAGACTCGGGGCCTGCCTAGCATGGGAAAATCTCATGGCATGGTCGTCCCCTCGATATGTAGCCCGGTTCTCTGGGATGTTGAACTGTGAGGTTTAAAATTATTATTTTGGGTAGCTAAGGCAGGATGCTACCTCGGGATCTCTTTTTAATTCTTTTGGGTCAGCATGGGGTTTGTGGATATCCACTGTAGGACACAGATGTTGGACGACGCTGTTCGGGCTCGCGGCCTAGTTGGGAGTACGGAGTAGCCCGCAGGGGAACTAAACCGGAGAAATAACATGGAGTCGCCACCCGGTGTGAAAACCGGAAAATGATTTAAGGCCGCACTCACCCCTCGCAAGGGAAGACCTCAACCGTTGTTGTGTTCGGAATGGTCCCTTACTTATGCCACTTGTAATGATATGATTTGGACAATAGTTTAATCGAATCTAGCAACATATATTTCCAAGGGTAATCTATTCCTAGGTTCGCATGTATACATAAATCATCACGGCAGGCAAACACGATATCACACAAAATCTCATGAACATGTTCAATCATCAAACATGAAAAAATAAATAACAACCTAATCATGAATGTAAATTGAATGCCTACTGCGAAAGAAGATAACTGAATCATGTATAGAGGAATAACGTACTAACAGCTAAATCATGCTTAAGAACCAAGTAACATACTAAAAACCTAATCATGCTTGAACACCATCTCACGGACACATCAATTAGATAAATACGGGAATACAAATAGATGAGAACAGTAAAAGTATCATATGAATGGAATGTATGATTAATTACATGATACAAGAGGAATCACCCAAAAAAAGCAATTATGTATGAAATGTGATGAAAGGAATAAGTTCAGTGTATGTGCATTCGTGTAGCGTTCGTAAATGCGTTCGAACGGTAAACAGAAGGTTCGCGTTCGTATAGCGTTTGAGAAAGCGTTTTGAACGGGACAAGACCTGATGAAATAAAATACATGCGCGTTCGAGTAGTGTTCGTAAACACGTTCGAACGGTAAACAGAGGTTCACGTTCGTATAGCGTTGAGAACGCGTTCGAACGGGACAAGACCTGATGAAACAAAATGCATGCGCGTTTGAGTACCGTGGTAAATGCGTTCAAACGGGAAACATAAGGTTCGTGTTCGTATAGCGTTTGAGAACGCTTTCGAATGGGACAAGACCTGATGAAACAAAATGCATGCGCATTCGAGTAGCGTTCGTAAATGCGTTCGAACGGGAAACAGAAGGTTCGCGTTCGTATAGCGTTCGAGAACGCGTTCGAACGGGACAGGACCTGATGCATGATAGACGACGCAAACACATACACAGATGCACAATGTAGGACCCTGTGTGCCCGATTGAACTCATTCCCATTCAATCGAGTATACCTCGTCCGGCACGGAAAAACATCGTGGTAAAGGTAGCCTCTAGGCATTTTCCCTCGAATAGAGGACCTTTAATCGACCCTAGTTAGCCCATGCTCACTAGAATGCAATGCATACAATGAAAAAATAATGATGTGGAACTTCGTATGTCCGATTAAACATATCTCATATTCAATCAAACATACTTCATCTGGCGCGGTAAAACATCGTGGTAAAGGTAGCCCTTTAGGCATTTTCCCTCGAATAGAGGACCTTTAATCCACCCTAGTTAGCCCATGCGCACTAGAAGGCAATACTGCGTAAATAGAATAATGATATGCAAAGGGTGAATGACATGATAAAGGCGCGACAAAACATCGTGGTAAAGGTAGCCCTTTAGGCATTTTCCCTCAAATAGAGGACCTTTAATCTACCCTAGTTAGCCCATGCGCATTACATTACAATGCATATAAAATAAAGACAACAATGTAGGACTTCGTATACTTGATTGAACATATCTCACGTTCAATCCAACACACTTTGTCCGGTGCGGCAAAGTATTATCGTAAAGGTAGCCTTTTGGACTTTTCTTCACTCAAATAGAGAACCTTTAGACCAACATACTAAGCCCATGCACATTTTATTATCAATACACAAATAAAAATCGTACGGAAATTAAATAACGGAATACTAAAATGCGAATAATAAACAAACAAGATACAAAAGCAAAGTGAAACATGTGCCGTTTGCTTAAGTGGTACGTGGAGTTGTATCCCAAGTACAGACCGCACTACCATCCATTCGGATTCGGCTACGAAAATTTACGTCTGGGTTTCCATCCTATATACCACGAGAGACGACACACATTTTCCCATCCATTCAAAGGCCACAACATGTATCCACAAGCGACTCTCATGCGAAGAAAATAAATAAAACAATTAAAAGATGAATGAAAATAAATAAGAAAAGTGCCTCAGGTCTAACCTCTTAGGTCGTCTCTCGAAAGTGCATTACACGGCCGTCGGAAGGGTTGATGCTCCGCAACTCCTCCGATCCACTGGTCCACTGCTCTCGTTCGCTGCTTCACTATTTTGAGCCGTCGTTTCCTCTATTTTGCTGCTGTTTTGTTGTTGTTTTAATGTCACTATTTTATGGTTTTAGGCTACTGTTTTTGCGGTTTTGGGGTTGCTATTTTAAGGTGGTTAGGGGCTGTATGGGAGCGGTTTTGGTCACGGCAATGAGGCTGTTTGTGGACTGTTTTGTTGCGGCAATGGGGGCTGTTTTGGTTTATGATTTTCGGTGAATGAGGGGTTATTTCAAGGGTGATTTTCGGTGATGTCTTACTGTTTTATGGGTGTGATTTTCGGTAATGGAGGGTGTTCAGGGGGATGAGTTTCGGCTGTAGTAGAGAGAGGAGGAGAAGAGAAACTTTTTTGTGTTTGTTCTTGTGTTAGGCGTGAATGGACTAGGAGGTGAGAGTGTTGGATTTGTGTTTCTTTTATAGACAATTGCTAGGGCTTCTCTTGTTTGAAAAGGAATAAGATTTGTGTATTAAAGAGATGCCATTTAATTAGTGTCACACAAGGAAAGCATATATTTAATTGGGGACAAGATTTGTTTAAATAAGGAAGATCATATATTTGATTTGTTTCATTTAGGTATGTGAATTATTTAAAATTGGGATGTGATTTATTTAATTTAGGAAGGATATTTTTTTAATTTGTGACATGTTTTAAATGTTTTAATTATTTTTGGGTGGGTTTTGGTGGGCTAATTGGGCTTGGGCGTGAGGCTAGCAACAAAACCAGAAGTACCGACACCGTTCAAACGCCGATTCGAACGCTGCATGAACACCCGAATCTGCTTGATGTTCGAACGTTTTCACGAACGCAGCACGAATGAAAGCAGTGAACATGTGAATTGAATCCGATGACATACTTATTCTGAATTTCCCCTTCCAACATTCGTTTCCCGCGACTTCCGTGCCTTAAAAGGTAGTGTCTCCAAATGAGACTCATCATAGGGACTTACATGCAAAAATGCAGTGCCTACAGTCGCCCCCACTTTGATGGAACTTGTGCAGTGTGTGACAATGACAATCCTATCAAAGTTGTGCAATGCATTTTTACTTACCTGGCTCGCCAGCTGCCACCTGACTTGCCTGCTGCTTCGAGCTGAGTTGATGACGTAGTGGACCTCGATCTTGGAACGCATCCCAATGATTGCAACCGACAACGGGGACCTCGACCTTGGGATGCATCCCAATACCGCTGACAATGTGGGTCACAACCCTGGGACGCATCCCCAAAACTGATGATGCAGTGGACCTCGATCCTGGGACGCATCCCAATAATTGCAACCGACAATGAGGGCCTCAACCCTGGGACGCATCCCAATACCGCTGACAATGTGGGTCTCGACCCTGGGACGCATCCCCAAAACTACTGATGATGTGGGTCACGACCCTGGGACTCATCCCCAAAACTGATGCTGATGATGTGGGTCACGACCCTGTGACTCATCCTCAAAAATGATGTTGATGATGTGGGCCTCGACCCTGGGACTCATACCCAAAACTGATGTTGATGTGGGCCTCGCCCCCAAACTGATGCGGATGTGGGCCTCGACCCTGGGACTCATCCCCCAACTGATGTTGACATGGGCTCGCCCCCAAACTGATGTTTGATGTGGGCCTCGCCCCCAAACTGATACGGATGTGGGCCTCGACCCTGGGACTCATCCCCCAACTGATGCTGACATGGGCCTAGCCCCCAAACTGATGTTTGATGTGGGCCTCACCCCCAAACTGATGCGGATGTGGGCCTCGACCCTGGGACTCATCCCCCAACTGATGCTGACATGGGCCTCGCCCCCAAACTGATGTTGATGTGGGCCTCGTCCCCAAACCGATGCGGATGTGGGCCTCGACCCTGAAACTGATGACACTGTCATGTTGCTGCTTCTGGTTGGCTTGCTTTTGCCGCTTTCTCTTTTTCTTCTTTGAAACCTGTTATTACAAAACAGAACAAACACAAAAAGAATGCAAATATGTTACGTGTATGCATGCATGAATGAATGAGTTTCCTATCCCGTTGGTTAGGTCTTCTGTCAATTCCCTTGGTGATTGCTCGGTCTTCTTTCCCTCAGGAAAAATACTGCTTCAATCTATCCACGTTGATCGGCTCGGTGAACTCGTTCCCTTCCAAATCTAACAGTCTCACTGCCCCATTTCCGATTACTTTCTGCATTATATAGGGTCCTTCCCAGTTAGGTCTGGACTTTCCTTTTGGGTCTATCGTCGACGGCCTCGACTTCTTAAGTACCAAATCACCATTTCTGATCTTAGTAAGACGCACCTTCTTATTGAATGCTCGGGCTAGTCTCTTCTGATATATCTGCATGTGATGCAAGGACTTCATCCTCTTTTTATCAAGTAGTGCTAACTGTTCAAATCTCTGTGCGGCCCATTCTTGTTCAGGTAACTCTGTTTCTGCTAATACCCTCAAAGATTGTATCTCAGCTTCCACTGGCAGTACTGCTTCCATTCCATAGACCAAAGAGTAAGGCGTGGCTCCTGTTGCTGTTCTTACTGATGTTCTGTACCCCCACAGAGCATACGGTAGCTTGTTAACCTAATCTTTGCAGTTCTCTGTCATTTTGGCTAATATCTTCTTTAATGTCTTATTGGCTGCCTCAACTGCCCCATTTTCCTGCGGCCGGTAAGGTGACACTTGTGATGTCCTATCCCATATCTTTGTAGCATTGCCTTCATTTCCCTTTGGAACTGAACTCCGTTATCTGTCACTACATGATGCGGCATCCCATATCGACATATGATGTTCCGAGCTATGAACTTCACCATCTGCTTTACTGTGACGTTACAAAATGACTTGGTTTCCACCCATTTTGAGAAGTAGTCCACTGCCACTATTATGAAACGATGTCCATTCGATGCACTCGGTCGAATCTCCCCGATCATATCAAATCCCTATGTTGAGAAAGGCCATGGCTCTGATAGCCCATGAAACTCTGTGTGCGGCAGATGATTCAAATTACCGTGTGCTTGACAATCATGACAATATTTTACCAGTTTTGCACAGTCTGTCTCCATGGTCAACCAGTAGAAACCCTGTCTTACAATCTTGCGAGACAAATTCAACCCATTCATATGCGGTCCACATACCCTGACATGTATTCCTTCCATTGCTTCTGAGCCTCTTCTTTTCTCAAACACTTCAACTGAACGCCATTTACCTGTCTCTTGTACAATTCTCCTTTCAAAATCACATACTGAGAAGCCAACTTCTGAATGGCTATTCTGTCTTTTCTGCTTGCTCCTTCTGGGAATTCTCTGTGTTCCAGATACCTCTAAATGTCATGATACCAAGGTTTACCATCGTCGATCTCCATTTCCAGAACTCTTTCTATCTCATAAACGGGTCTGTTTGCTGTTGTCAGTACCAATGGTCTCATCACTAACTTCTCCGGATTTTCCTAAGTCGCTGCAAGTGTAGCTAATGTGTCTGCCATCTGATTCTCTTCTCGCGGCAAGTACTGAAACTTACAATCGGGGATAGCCTGTGCCAACTTTCTGAGGTAAAAAAGGTAAGGTTTCAACCGTTCTTCCTTCAATTCCCATTCTCCCTGCATCTGTCGGACTACCAACATCGAATCTTCGTAGACCTCCACGCTCTCAGCCTTCAAGGCTATCAATGCAGTCAATCCAAAAGCACATGCTTCATACTCATTCATGTTGTTAGTTACTCCGAACGTCAACCTCTTGGCCATAGGCAAGGTTTCTCCCTCGGGGGTCTTTATCACGATCCCAATTTCGGCTCCTTTGTAATTCACTGCGCCGTCGAAATACATTTTCCATCCTTGAACCGTTATTGCTTGGATCTCTTCATCTGGGAATTCAAACTTGTACCGATCCCCTTCAATAGGTTGCAATGCCAGAAACTCTGCTACGGCTCGCCCCTTGATTACTTTGGAGGTGAGATACTCAATGTCAAACTCTGTCAGCAACACTAACCATCTGCCCAACCTCCCTACTAGCGAAGGCACTGAATGTAGATACTTCAATGGATTTTCTTTGGCTACCACCTGGATCTTGTAAGACTGGAAGTAATGCCGCAGTTTTTTGGACGCCCATACCACTGCCAAATAGATATTCTCTACTTCTTATAGCGGGCTTCGTACGGAAGCATCTTCTTACTGAGATAGTAGACTGCATGCTCTACCCCTGTCTCATCTGCTTGTACCATCATTGCCCCCAGTGCTTCTGATTCTATGGCCAAATACAATATCAAGGTTCTGCCCGGTCTCGGAGGTTTCAATACAGGAGGTTTTACCAAGTATTCTCTGATCTTGTTGAAGGCTGCTTGACATTGCTCATTCCATTTCACTGGCTGGTATTTTCTCAGCAGTTTGAAGATAGGCTCACATACTGATGTCAACTTGGCGATGAACCGACTGATATACTAAATTTTCCCGAGGAATGTTATGTCTTCCTTCTCTGTCTTCGGTGCTGGAATCTCAGTAATTGCTTTGATCTTCTCAGAGTTTACCTCTATTCCTCCCATTCCAATTGTATGTCCCAACAATTTTCATGATGTTACCCCAAACACATATTTCTTGGGATTCAACCGCAAGTTGTATTTGTTAACTCTCTGAAATAACTTCTCTAATGCTTCTATATGCCCAATTCTTGTCTCTGATTTTACCATCATATCATCCACATACACTTCAATCTCTTTGTGCATCAAATCGTGGAATATCGTAGTGGCCATCCGCTGATGAATAGCTCCTGCATTCTTGAGCCCAAATGGCATTACCTTGTAACAATATGTGCCCCACTCGGTGACAAAGGCAGTCTTGTGCTTGTCTTCTTCAGCCATGAGAACCTGATTGTATCCTGAAAACCCATCTGCAAATGAATACATGGCAGATAAAGCCGTACTGTCAACTAGCACATCTATATGAGGTAAAGGAAAATCATCTTTCGGGCAAGCCTTGTTAAGATCTCTGTAATCCACACACATTCTGACCTTCCCGTCTTTCTTTGGCACCGGCACAATATTTGCCAACCACTTAGGATACTTCACCACTTCCAGGAACCCCACATCTATATGTTTCTTGACTTCTTCTCTGACTTTCTCGGCCCATTAAGGTCTCATCCGTCAAAGTTTATGTTTCACCGGCTTCATATTTGGATAAGTTGGAATTATATGCTGGGCGATGCTTCTGTCTACTCCAGGCATGTCCACATAGGACCAAGCAAACACTTTGGCATATTTGGCCAATATTCCTTCTAATTTCTCCCGCACCTCAAAGGTAACCTCACTTGAAATTAGAATTTCCTTGGGGCTCTCTGGCGTACCAAGGTTGAATGCATTTGTTCTGGTGGAACTGATATCAAATATACTCAAGTCATGCAAATTGAAAGGGAAAGACTCAGACGAGTAAGCAAAATGATTGTCTTTATTGCTAGCAGATACAGGAATACATTCAAATAAATCTGAGAGATAAACATCTTTATCCTACATAGATGCTTCATCTCCCACAGCTGGTTGTCCCTCATTTTCCTCGAAGGTCAGGCCCTCCAACTTCATCAGCTCTTCTTCCCATTTCTCTTCTTCATTCTTCACAATTTCCGATGCTAGTGACTTCTCACTTATCACCTCCTGAAAGATCTCAAACCCGGGTACTGTAGACGCTGATTTTCGCTCCAAGTCTACAATTGAGATTTTGTATAGGGGGCACTGGCGATCCTGTAAAACAAAGATGTAGGGTGAGCGTGGAGGGTCTACCCACCGGCGTGGTGGATGCCGTAGGCACTCCGACGCCCAAGTCAGTGAGGGAAATGAGGTGTAAAAGTCGTAGAGGGGGGAATAAGGTTAGATGTTACCTTGATCCTTGCCAGCTACCGTGAGGGCGGTAGATGAGAGGTTTAGAGAGCTATGGAGAGAGTAGTATTGGGCTATGAGTATCAGAGCCCCCCTCTCCTTGTAGACTTCAGTTCCTTTTATAAGCTATTTGAGGTGAGACGTATGAATACTTTTAAATGACATACGTTTTGTGTGTTGGTAACGGTCGCATTATAAAGGAGAATTATGGGCAGTCATGAAGATTGAAAACGGTTGGGTCATGAATGGTGTTTATGTATCTGAGTGTTACATGGGTTATCGTACGGTGGGTCCTTGGATCTGTACTGGTATGGGACTGTGAATCTTTGGGCCGATATACACTAAATCCGGGCTTCCTAAGAGAGTGAATCTGTGATAGCAACTTGGGCCTGAAGTAAAAGGTCGAAATTGCCCTTGGGTTAAATTTGGCCCGTACAGTTTGTCCCCTACTCTCTAAGTCAAGGAGTCATTGCCTTGGAGAGTACTTGATGCGTGTATCGCTTGGGACGAGGCCATAGTATGTAGGTGTACTCGAGCGTTGATGCTACCTACTGATTGAACCAAACAAATGTCAAGTTATGAGCTTGACTCTACAAGAGCCATGAGGGATGTCCCCAGTCGATTGTTCCAGATGGAGGTCAGGACATAAGTTACATGACATGTGTAATCCATGTCTACTCCTTGACTCGACGTGAGTCCATTGGGGATGTCCCCAGTCGACTAAACCAGATGAAGGTTCAGGATATAAATCATAAGACATGTGTAGTCCATGTCTACAAGTTGACTCGATATGAGTCATTGGGGGATGTCCCCGGTCGACTGGACTTGATGAGGCCAGGAAGATATAAGTCATACGACATGTGTAATCCATGTCTACAACTCGACTCAGCATGAGTCTATGGGGGATGTCCCCGGTCGACTGGACTTGATGAGGCCAGGACAATCTCCATACTACTGGTCAATGACTAGGGGAGTCTTCAAATTTTTTTAGACCAGATGAAGGTCATGTGTTGAACTTGACTCTACATGAGCTATGAGGGATGTCCCCGGTCAACTATACATACTGATGAAGGTATAATATAATCTACAGATTACTAGATTTTATAAAGGTCTAAGAAAGTTTTCATTCTACTATATTTGAAGAATGTACATAAGAGTTTATACTCTACATGAACCAATGAAGATCCAAGAAAGTATACACACTCCACTATACCTGATGAAGGTTCATGGGAGTCTACACACTCCGTAAATGATGAAGATCCAAGAGGATATTCTTTCTTCATTCTACATGATCTAACATGAGTCAACGAGGATCTTTACTCTACTAGATCTAAAGAAGGTCTATGAGAGTCTTTCCTTCTCCTACTACTAGTTCTGTTGAAAGTCCATGATACTACTGTCGAATGGACTATCAAGTGGATATGATGAAGGTCCATAAGGCACATTCGAATGAACCTAATGAATATCTATGAGAATATTCATACTATAAGACCTGATGAAGGTCATGAGACTACTATCGAATGGATATGTCGTATGGACTTGATGAATGTCTATCAAGGTTGTAACTCATTCTCTTGATGAGGATTTATGAGACTACGGTCGAATGGAGTTGTCGAATGACTTGACGAAAGTCCAAAGAATTCATCACTCACTATCCTACCAGACCTGAGAAAGGTCAATGAGGGTCTCATTCCTCATACTACAATCCCTACTCTATAAGTCCAAATAAATGTCAGTGAGGGTTAATGGTCGAATGGACCTAATAGAGATCCATGAAGCTATGGTCCAAAGGAATTTTCACTCTACTCATCCATGGGACTACTGTCGAATGGAGTTGTCCAATGGACCTAAAGAAGGTCCATGAAGCTATGGTCGAACGAACTTGATGTAGGTCCAACTGAATCTTCACTCTACCTGATAATGAGACTATTGTCGAATAGACCCGACAAAGGTCCATGAGACACGGTCGAATGAACCCAATGAATGTCTAAGAGAATCACCATTCTACTAGACCTGATGAAAGTCCAAAAGAATTTTCATACTACCTAACTTGATAATGTTGGTCGATCGAACCTAAAAGAGGTTCAAGAAAATTTTCATTCTACCTGGCCTAATAAGGGTCATGAGACTACGGTCGAATGAACCTAATGACGGTTCATGGGGCTTTTCTAATGTTTTCTAGAGTTTATGGAAATACATCCATATAGTCTAGAGTGGATGATAATCTCCATACATAGTGTGGAGATGATTATCTTCATATGTAGTATGGAAGAGATGGATGCCTATCAAGGTCATTACTAATTATACAATGCCTATATAAGGTCAATGATACTATAATAGAATAAGCTTTGATGAAAGTCACATAGAATTTCTATACTACCGAACCTGATAAAGGCTGGTCGCTTGGACCTAAAGGAGATCCAAGAGAATTCTTCATTCTACTAGGCATGATAAAAGATTACCTATGTAGTATGGAGTTGGCAATACTAAGTCTACGTAACATGTAGATTATGACTAACCTTTTACGTGATGAAACTCCATCTGTGTTGTCTCGAGAGGGTAACTATCCTTCAATGTCTTATGAGCCTTCATGTAGTGTTGTATAGAAGAGATGGAAATATGGAGTTGTTGATAATACAGGCTAGTAAAATGCTATGAGCATTTTACCAAGTCCAAAGTCGAAACACAGAGGCCATCAGTTCACTCCCATCCGACAAGACACGTGATCAGCCTACGCCTGCTTGTGAGCCCACGCGTGCTTGTGATCAGCCACATGAAGCATAAGCTCACTAAATCTGCAAGACAAGCCCAGCCTAAAATGCACACCCTAAATCACGTCGTAGGCAGCAATAGCAATGTCAGTCCAGAAGACCCACATCTCTAAATACACTGCCTAAGGGACGCAAATTGCAATCAAAGAAAGGTAATGTCACGGCTCAAAATAAACAAACTGTCGCAAGCACCAATGGGACAAAATCCATTAAATCAACCAGCGTCTCATGGCCAAACTCACACGGTAGCCCAGAAAATAGCCCACGTACATTTTGGGCTAAATCAAACAAAACTTATGCATAATCACAGCCCCACTTCAGACAGTCTGGCAGACTTCAAACAGCCCACGCTTGCGTACTTGATAAAACCACTCACATTCAACAAATGTGTGAGCAACAGCCCATTAAGCACAACATAAGTAAGTGTCTGACTCCCCAGCCCAATTCGTGGAAGCCCATTAATGAATAACGTAATTCCCCCACGTAACAAGCCTCGACAAATAGACCATTCAACCATTCATCACAATTTGTCAAGTTCGCCGACCAACCCATGGATTCACAACTCAAAACAAGCCCACATAACCATCACGCCACTCAGCCGACCCAGGAAAATTTACACAGTAGCCACGGAGTCGACGGCCATCCACCTAGTAGTATGGATAGTAGTATGAAGCAGATGTTTTTTAAAAAAAAATCCCATATATGTCGAGTGGGATGTTAGATCAATGAGAAACTTTTTTTATGTTTCATGTTTAATGGCACAACTCCTTGATGCTAGCCTACATCCTGATAAATGATATACATCTATGTGTGTGGTGTCGAATGATGCCTCCGCCAAACATTCTTTGTATCATGTTGAATGTGACATTAAACCAATACTGGACATATGCGCTTGTTGTGTCAAATGGAGAGCCTCTGTCAATCATTCTGTGCTCCATGTCGAATGAGCGTAAGTGATATTTTAATGCCCTTATGTCTGCCACTTGATCTCGTTATGAGCTGTTTAGCGTTGATGGGCTGGTCCAAATAGGTTTATTTTTCCATGTGCTGTTGGTTTTTCCATCGTGTTTGGTTAGTAGGCTGGCAAGTTGGGCCTATTGGTTTGGCATATTGATGGCTTGTGGCAGCCTTGCAAGTGTCGAATGATGGCTGCACATGGAGTGGCTTTTGTGTGGTGGTCATGAGGTATTTGTCTTTGTGAATAAGGTGCCCTTTAAATGATGTAGTATGCCTTGGTGTGTGGTAGTATTGGCCATATGATCAGGTTACTGTAGTATGAAGGTCTCGTCAAGTGAGGTAGTTTGATCAATAGATTTGGCTAGATGCTTAGATGCTACAATTCAAGACATTTGGGGCCTGGAATTAAGTTGTTTTTTTGGTTTGTTTTGGCTGAGCTTGTTGGGTGAGGAGGTGTGCTATTGGCTTGGCAGGTTCGAAATTCCTTCTAGAGGATGATCTTTGCTCTGGGCGTGTGGGAAAGTGGTCTTGTTCTGTTCCTGTGGCTTCTCTTCACAACAAGCGATGTGGGATTCTGTCCCTGTTATGTGTTGTTGTGGCTGGTTCAACTGTGGCGAAAGAGCTTCCTAAGCAATGTGGACCGAGTTCTATCGAGCTGAAGGAGTTCCTATTGGGACCGATTATTCTTGTTGTTGTAGGCTGAATTATGCTGAGTCGAAGATAGTGGGGCTCCTTTTGGTTTCACTCGAATTTAGGCCGATTTTGGTTAGCCGAAGATAGTGGGGTTCTTCCGGTTTCATTTTGGGTCAGGCTTTGGTCTGTCTTCGTTCTAGCCTCCGGCTGTGTTGGGCTTGCTGGCCTTCTGGGCTGATATGCCATATTTGGAAGTTCTCTCTCGACCAGGTATTGCTCTCGGCCAGGTTGTCTCTCGGCCAGGTGTTGCTCTCGGCCAAGTTGTCTCTCGGCCAGGTGTTGCTCTCAGCTAGGCTGTCTCTCGGCCAGGGTTGTTTCTCTCGCCCAGGACTTTTCCCTCGGCCTTTGGGCTTTCTCTTTTGCTTCTTTGATTGGTTTCTCTCGGTCTTTCATGAGCTATTGTTCCCCTTGGAGCCTACGAGTTTTTGTTCATGGTGGACTGGCTCTCTCGTGGTCCGCGCAAGGCCACGAGGCAGAGGGCTTTCTTCATGATTTGCCTGTGCATACTGGATACTTCTAATGCGCAAGCCAGTAGTTAATTATTCCTTCATGATGTGCCGATTGGAACCTTAGCCTCTAGCCAAGACTTCGCCCTTATCGTGTCGAGTGAAAACTCTTACTTTAGCTAGACCTTCTTTATTGTCGTCTGGTAATGTTGATCGAGATGCCTACGCCAAGTTTTCATTCGGGTATAGTCGACTGGGACATCCTTCTCCTTGATCCTAGAGGAGATGACAATCCTCTCATGACGTTTGGAGAAGACGGCACTGCTTTCATGTCGTACCAAGGGGATATAGTTTCATTCATATTGTCTGATGAATTCGAAAAACTTCATATGTAGTGAGAGGTTGATAATGATCCTTTTTGCATGGTCTGGTACTATCTTGGCTCAACTCTTCCTTTTTAGTAGTGTGACTCCAGGTAGATTGAGGAGAATTGCTCTTTTGAACTCTTGTACTTCCTTTCACGTGGAAGAGGAATCTTGTTGTGACCGGTCTGCTGGAGAAATATGATTTCTTCATTGGTGGTTTAGTGAACGGTCGTCTGATGGTGGTTTATTGTGGTAGGAGTGTGTTTGGAAAGATCGTAGATAGAGAGATCTTTGCTTGCTATGAATCGTTAGGGCCCCACGGTGGGCGCTGTAGGCATTGCATTTTCGCATGTGAAACCCGATGATGAGTCTCATTTGGAGGCACTACCTTTTGAGTCATGAAAGCCGCGGGAAACGGATATCGGAAGGGGGAATTCAGAATAAATAAGCTCACTGTCTTCGTTGGTGCTGCGTTCGTTACTTCGTTCGAACCTTGTGCAGATTGCGGACGTTAGTGCCGCGTGCTATGAGGCGTTCGAACGGAGCCGGTAATTCTGGTTTTGCTGCTAGCCTCACGCCCAGCCCATTTAGCCCCCAAAAGCCCATAAAACACATCCCAAATTAAGTAATTAAATATTAATTAAATATTAAACACTAAATATTAAACATTTAAATCATTTACCAATTAATAAAACATAAAATAAAATCATGCCTAAAATGAATGAATCAAATATATTATATACTAAAACTAAAAATAAGATTGCCTAATTAAAATCAATCTTAACCAATTAAAGCCAATCACATATTTGACTTCCTAATCTAACAAATTAAATGCCTAATCCTAACCAATCAAATATATTGTATTCCTAATCTAGCCAAGACATGTCCCCCAATCAAATCCATTGCTTTCCTTACCTAGCACTAAATCATATCCTAATTTAATGCACAAATCTCTTCCTTGTGACACAAGGCCAAACCCTACCTCTCCTCTATATAAACATAACCAAACCAAGGCCATCTCCCCGTCCAATCTCTCTAGCTTATACACACAATTCACACAAAATCACAAGCAAGAAAACAAAGAAACCACCACAAGCCACCTCCCCCTGTAGCCGAAACAGCCATCTATACAGCAGCCCTCCACCACCGAAAATTACTACAAAAAACCAC
>SKCR01045474.1:0-47596 GCA_019454045.1 Zanthoxylum bungeanum | reverse complement strand
AAAGGTAATAGAGAAACTCACCCGAGAGTTTTGAACTCAACACACAAGCTTGGAGCTCCAACAAATAAGGAATTTTTGAAATCCTAAATCCGATCAAGTTGAGTTTTTCCGCAACTTCCTTTGATTAATTCACACACGAATCAATCTTAGACGATCTTGGCATTTTCTAGGAACACTAACAATGGTATAAGAGCGATCTAAGTTTGATTTGAAAATCTAGGGTTTATGGACTTTAATTTGGGAATTTATGCTTGGAGTATGTATTTTCATAAACTGATGGTTTGGTTGAGCTTGGATGATGTTAATTGGATTTGTACATCTTAGGAATTGAGAAAATGAATTGGATAAAATTTTCCCTAATTTCCTTAGCTTGGCCGAATGCACCCTAGATATGACTCATGGTGATTTTTTGATTTTAGACAATTGGATATGTTTAAAGCATGAAATAAATCTTGTATGTTGATTTAATTGGATTGAAATCAAATTAGGTGTTATTTTATGCACAATTTCTGTGAGCATGATAAGCATGTATAGATTGATTTTACCCCAATTTTGTGTTGGACGATTTGGGAATTATGCATGATTAATTAGATTAAATTGATGTTTTGGAAACATTAGGTTAATTAATTAATTATGGTGATTGCACTTTAATGGATTAATATGTAATTTGGAATGTTGTATTAATTTAATTTGTTGTAATTGGGCTTAATGGGCTTGGTTGGGCCAAGTTTGGTTTTGGTCAATTGGGTTGGATCCAATTGGGGCTAAACCATTTCCATAAGTCCAAATATGACATTTGGGCCTTTAAAAATTTAATTGGGCCTAATGGGCCAAAATTGATTTTATGACATAAGGTGATTGTTCCTTATTGGACCTTGACATCTTGGGTTTGATCCATAATAGCCAAAGCCCATGCCTAAAGAATTAATTAACAGCCCATTGGATTTTAATTAAAAAGTATTGGATATTAATTGGACATTTGAGACCCATGTAGATTGGATTTGGAATCCAATTCTAAAAGGCACTTTTAAAAGTGTAATTATTTAATTTGAAATTAAATATGAATTAGTATTGAATATAATTTAAATTGGATTTAAAATTGTAGTCGCCACGGGAGACTAAATCGGAGAATAATGGAGTCGCCACCCGGTGTGAACCGGGAAAATGAGATTTAAGGCCGCACTCACCCCTCGCAAGGGAAGACCTCAAACCGTTGGGTTCGGAATGGTCCCTTACTTATGCCACTTGTGATGAAATGGATTTGTGTAATAATTTAATCAAGCTTAAGTAACATTTATTTCCAAGAGTATCACGCTTCTAAGTTCATATGCGCAAAAATAAAACTTACACCTAAATTTGCATATATCTTACATCTAAGATTGCATGCTTGAAAGTACGTCAAAGTAGCAACGAACATACAACTTCATTGGCATATTGTATTCATGGAAACACAAGGCACACACTAACCACAAGCACACATAAAAGCGAATCAAATAATGGCGAACATGTGATTTCATAGACATATCATACCTATACGTGCGGAAGCATAAACAAATAGCCATTACATGTCCATGTGTAAATAAAAGAGTCAACTAAGTACATAATGCAAAAAGACAATTAATGATGCAATTAGGCATTAAAGTAAGCATGCTATGACGTGGTGCAAAAGAAGATAACTAATATGGACACAAACACACATGTGAGCACTTTTCCAAGTGGTACGTGGAATTGTATCCCAAGTACAGACTGAACTACCGTCCATTCGGAATCGGCTACGTAATTTATGTCTGGGTTTCCATCCGATATACCACAAGAAATAATACTCAAATGCTATCATAACATGGATATATGGATTGTAATACGTTAAGCCAAGACTAAGGTAAATGATGCAACCAATGGAATAAATGTGCTTTTCATTATGATGCGTACAAAGATAAGGATGACTATATGGGATTTCAGAATACATGCGTGAATAGAGCAAAGATGTGCTAAAAGATAAATGCCATGGCAAGAAGCGCGGCAAAACATCGTGGTAAAGGATTTTAACCCCTCGATATAGAGGACCTTTAATCCCACTTATTAAGCCCATGCGCACATAATACAATGCATATATAAAGTAAAGAAAATGATATCGGGCTTCGCGTATCCGATTGAACACATCTCACACTCAATCGAATACACCTTATTCGGCACGGCAAAGCATCGTGGTAAAGGATTTTAACCTCTTCAATTAGAGGACCTTTCATCGCACTTACTAAGCCCTGCGCAATTAATGCAATGAATATATATGAAACGAAAGTAATACAAAGATATCCGGCGCGGTGAAGCATCGTGGTAAATGATTTTAACCTCTTAAAGTAGAGGACCTTCATCGCACTTACTAAGCCCATGCGCAATTAACACCAACGCATATAATAAACAAAAGTGATACAAAGATATCCGGCGTGGCGAAGCATCATGGTAAAGGATTTTAACCTCTTCATTAGAGGACCTTTCATCGCACTTACTAAGCCCATGCGCAATTAACACAATGCATATAAAAAATAAAGACCATAATATCGGCTTCGTATACCATATTGAACACATCTTACATTCAACCGAATATACATCAATCGGCGCGGCAAAGCATCATGATAAAGGATTTTAACCCCTCAAAATATGGGACCTTTAATTCAACTTACTAAGCCCATGCGCTCGATCACATCATGCATAAACAAATAACGTGCGGAATTTAAATGACAAATAACAAGTAAATCAAAGCAACATAAAACAAAAATATGTCGATTACTCAAGCGGTACGTGGAGTTGTATCCCGAGTACAGATCATACTACCGTCCATTCGGAATCGGCTATGAAATTTATGTCCGGGTTTCCATCCGATATACCGCGAGAGTTGACACATCTTTCATTTTATTCCAAGGTCACAACATACAATATTTCGTAATACATGCATATTTATCTACTCAAGGGCCACAACATGCATTTTAACATAATAATCATGCGAACAATACTCAATAAATAATAAAATAAAACAGAAAACGAATGTGGAAAATACCCTCAGGTCTATCTTTCTTGCCGACTTTCGGACTTACGTTTCACGGAGATCGGAATGGTTTAAAGCTCCTCAACTTCTCCGGTTCACTGGTTTAGTAGCTTCTTAGCTCACTATTTTACTGTTTTGCTTGCTGTTTGACCTCTGTTTTACTGCTGTTTCCTATGTATTTCCTGCTTACTGTTTCAGGTCTTCAAAGCTACTGTTTTGGGTGTTTATTGGGATTGTTTTGGGGTATTTTTTTGGGGTTGTTTGCTAACTATTTTAGGGTGGTTTATGGGTCTGTTTTAAGTGTTTTCTGGACTGTTTTCGGGGTGATTTAAGGGTGCAGTTTCGGGACAGTTTTAAGGGTAGTTCGAGGACTGTTTTTAGGCTGTTTTAGTTGGTTTTTTATTCGGCCAGTTTGATGAGGGCTGATTTGGTTATTTGCTGCAGTGGACTGGGCTGTTAAGGGCGTTGAATTTAAGCAGTGAGTGGGCGTTGAATTAAGGTTATGTGAGGGCTATGTCGGTTGGGCAAAGTGGACAATTGTGTGAACAAAAATGGGGTAGTGTTTTTGCGTTGATTTGTGGCTTGCGCTGAGGGTTACGTAAGGCGTTAAAGGGGAAGTGTAGGGCGTTGAAGCTATTGGTTTTGTGGACAATTTTTGGGCGTGGCTGATGAGGGTTATTATTTAGTTGTTTTCGCGAGAGATAGGAGAGAGAAAAGTGTTTTGGGTTGTATTATTTTTGGTTGAAGTGTCGAGAGAGTGAAGTCCTTCAAGGGTTGGATTTTGTGTTTATATTTATAGAGAGAGGGTAGGGTTTCTCTCTTCTCTCTCACAGGAAGAGATTTTGGCATTAAATAGAGGATTTGATTTGGTGTTTGATAAGGAAATCAATGGATTGAGGGGGGACAAAATTTGGTGAATTAGGAAGGTTGAATATTTGATTTGCTTGGTTTAGAATACAATATTTTAATTGGTTAGGATTGATTTTAATTAGGCATAATATTTCTTTAATTTAGTATATACTATTTTGGATTAGGAAGTTACAATATTTTAATTTGGTATAATTATATTTTATGTCTTATTTAATTTGGTAATAGTTTAATTATTTATTTAATTTAATTACATTATTTAATTAATATTTAATTTAATATTTGATTTAATTTGGAGGTATTTTAGGGTGATATGGGCGTGTGGGCCTAGATGGTGGGCTAGGTGTTGTGTTGGTGAGTGGGTTAAGTGTGCATGGCTAGATTAAAAGGGTTTTGTTTTGTTTTTTTTTGGGCCAAAGGTGATCTAAACGGAGGTCCAACAAGTGAGCTTGACGCTAAATAAGTGAACAAGGATCTAACGAAATACCGATTCCCTTCCGACGATCGTTTCCCCCCAATATCCTTAACTAAAAAAGGTAGTGCCTCCAACTGAGACTCATCATCGGGTTTCACATGCAAAAATGCAATGCCTACAGTCGCCCCCACTTTGATGGGACTTGTGCAGTGTGTGACTTTGAACAATCCTATCAAAGTTATGCAATGCATTTTCACTTACCTGGCTCGCCAGCTGCCACTTAACTTGCCATGTAGCTTCGAAATGAGTGGATGAAAGGTGGTTCATTCTCGAACCGCCGAGTGGGTCTTGTTCCCAAGTTGAATTGAGTTGTATTTGGGTTTTGTTCCTGATTTGAGTTGAGATAAGGGTCTTCTTCCCCGAACTGTGGGTTTTGTTCCTGATTTGAGTTGAGACAAGGGTCTTCTTCCCTGAACTGTGGGTCTTGTTCCCGATTTGAGTTGAGATAAGGGTCTTTTTCCCTGAACTGTGGGTCTTATTCCCGATTTGAGTCGAGATTAGGGTCTTATTCCCTGAACTGTGGGTCTTGTTCCCGATTTGAGTTGAGATAATGGTCTTATTCCCTGAACTGTGGGTCTTATTACCGATTTGAGTTGAGATAAGGGTCTTTTTCCCTGAACTGTGGGTCTTGTTCCCGATTTGAGTTGAGATAAGGGTCTTTTTCCCTGAACTGTGGGTCTTGTTCCTGATTTGAGTTGAGATAAGGGTCTTTTTCCCTGAACTGTGGGTCTTGTTCCCGATTTGAGTTGAGACAAGGGTATTCTTCCCTGAACTGTGGGTCTTGTTCCCGATTTGAGTTGAGATAAGGGTCTTTTTCCCTGAACTGTGGGTCTTATTCCCGATTTGAGTTGAGATGGGTCTTTTTCCCTGAACTGTGGGTCTTATTCCCGATTTGAGTTGAGATAATGGTCTTTTTCCCTGAACTGTGGGTCTTTTTCCCAGAGTCCATACCCGGCAAAATTGATTCTGATAATGATGTGGGCCTCGCCCCCAGAGTGCCGTACCGGCAAAACTGATACTGATGTCTCCATACCCGGATTGTCATACCCGGCAAAACTGATTCTGATTAGGGTGTGGGCCTCGCCCCCAGATTGATGTGGGCCTCGCCTCAAACTGATACTGACATGGGCCTCGCCCCTGGGACTCATCCCCAAGACTGAAACTGATATGGGCCTCAACCCTGGGATTTATCCCCGAAACTACTACTCATATGTTGCTGATTCTAGTTGGCTTGCCGCTTTCTCTTTTCTTTTTTGAAACCTGTGAATACAGAACAAAACAAACACAAAAAAGAATGCAAAATAGGTTACGTATATGCATGTATGAGTGAATTTTCTATCCCGTTGAGGTTAGGTCTTCTGCCAATTCCTCTGGTGACCATTCTTCCATTCCTCAGGCAAAGTACAGCTTCAATCTGTCAACATTGATCGGCCTGGTGAACTCATTCTCTTCCAAATCTGACAGTCTCACTGCCCATATTTCCCACTTTTTGAATGGTTATCTTATCTTTTCTGCTTTCTTCTTTCGAAGATTCCCCGTGTTCTAAATATCGCTGAGTATCATAGTACCGAGGTTTAATGCTTTTGTCAAATATACTCATGTTGCAGGAAGAGGCTTAGGCAAGTAAACGAAATGAACGTCTTTATTATCGTTGAGAAAAAAAGTTCGAACAAGCAAGCAAAATCAATGTCTTTATTTAAAAATGCTGGATCAAATAGACTAGGAGGAACAGCTCCATCATTCGCAGCACTGCCTTCTTTCTTGGCCTATGGTTCTTCGCTGTCACCCATGTAAGAAGCTTGGTGGTTGAGGGTTTGGAGGACAAAGGTTTCGGGTAGGCCAGAGTTGATCATGTAGGTGGGTGGTGGAACAAAGTGGTAGTTTGGTAGAGGGTTTCTGTGTGTGTTGGGTTGTTCTTTCTCTGGGTCGGGTATTTTGTGAGCATCAATGAGGTTTTGGATTTCATGCCTAAGGCGGGGGCAGTTGTCAGTGTCATGGCATTTTTGTTGGTGGAAGTGGCAATATTGGTTCAGGTCAAAGTAGTGTGGCACATGGTTTGGGATTGGTCTAGGGTCTAAAGGCTTCAGGAGTCCTTGTCATTTCAATTTCTCAAGCACCTTTGACATAGGTCTATCAAGATTGGAGAATCGCCTATTTCTGACAGTAGTGACCTCGGCCGTAGTGGGCTTGGTCTCAGAATGCCCCCCAAAATTTCTTTTATTCTGGCCATAAAACTTTCTGTTTTTAGCCTCATCTTCTTCAATATCCATAACAGTCTCTCTCAACTGTCGGAAATCCACAATCATGGAGGTCATCCTCCTCAGCTTGCCATAAATTGAGGGCTTAGTACCATTGATAATCATATTAATCTGGTCATTCTCTGAAGGCCGAGTCTGTATTTTCAAAAGTTGACCTCTCCAGCGGTCTACATACTCTTTGAAGCTCTCCTCCGGCTTCTGCTTAGTGTTCTCCAAATCTCGGAGTGACAAATCAATCTCCAAGTCCGTAACTTACTGTTTTAGAAATGCATCTGCCAATTCCTTCCAATCTTCTTTAACTTTTTTCTCAAGGCTGTGATAACACACTACGGGTGCCCCCTCGAGCGACATCCCGAACATTTTCTGGACCTGGCGCTTGGATAAACCCACTGAACTCATAACTGAAACATACTGACGGAGATGGACCCTTGGATCCCCCCATTCCCGTTAAATTTGGCCATGTCGGGCATTCTGAACTGAGCAGGCAACTGTTCCTCAAAGGACATCGCCTCATAGTCTAGTAAGTCTTCATCCTTACCCTTCATCATACGGGTAACAGACTCTACTTGGTCACGGAGTTTCTGCAATTCTGCTTCTGCCGAGACCCAACTGTTCTCCCAGTGGCATAATCAGCCATATCATCATCAAAAGCGGGGATGTCATCCCCCACCCATTCGGATGCTCCTCACGTCTTACATTCTCAGAGTTTCCCCCAGCACGGGGCACAACTATATTTGTCATGGCAGTAGTCAAGGCTTGCAATTGTTCAGTAATCTTGGTGAAACCATTCTCCAACTGATCTATCTGGGATACCTCATTATCGGATGTACTCATATCTATTACCGGTCTTTTAGTGAGTCTTATCTCTTCCCTAACCCAACATGAATCTTTGATGTCGTTTATAAACATATAGGGTGTTAACATGATGTATGTATGTATGAGGTGCATGAGATGCATGTAACATATAGAACATACTAAATCAATTAAAATTTTCAAACAAATCGGTCCATTATCATTTTAGAACATTTTGGGCTAATTGTCATAGGAGTGAACTCGTCCCAGTTTAAATGGCCCAACGAGTTCACATCTCATGGCAAGGAGCCCAACTAATTCCAAATGGTAATGTTCCGAACACAAGCACAAAGTGGCCCATCAATCACTTAGAAGCCTTTGGCCCAATCGTCATAAAATACATTCTTGTCCCAGTTTAAATGGCCTAACCAGCCCATATCCCATGACAAATGGTCCAAATGGATCCAAACGACGATGTTCCCAAACACAAGCATAAAAGAAAGATAATGCAAACATAAAACAATTATTTCTACAGAATGGCCCATCAACATTTCAGAAGCTTTGGGCCTAATGGTCATAAGGTATGAACTCGCCCCAATTTAAATGGCCCAGCAAGTTCTCATATCTGACAATAGTCCAACTGCATCCAAATGAGGATGGTCCACAAACACATACTCAAGGAAATAATTATTACTTTAACCATACAACCCCGGTCTATGGGTGGGTTCGCAAGAGTGTAGACAAAGGCTCTCACCGGCGAAGGATGGCCCACAACTAGGTGTCCCCAATCAAGGGTTCGAGCGACCAAGTGAGCGCACCCTTTTTTATACACTAAGGTACGTGCCAATGAGATATGGTGTGTGACTGACCGTCAAATGGATTTCCAGTTGTACATTCCCCAGAGGGAGGGTGGAGCGAGGCTCTCTTAACTACCCTAGCCTCTTAGGCTCTTATCGCTTGGTGACAGGAATAAACAACGAGTCCTCCAAATTAGTCCATCAAAATAGGCTACGGGTAGATGGCTATATAGGTGCCTTCACAGCTTTTCCTTCTAGAAAGGTAGTGAATGAAGGAAGACACCAAACCATTACCTAGCCTCAAAATGCCTTTGATTAAACCCTCATTTTATCCACGATAGACACGGTCAATTAGAACATAAATCCAAACATTACAATAAATATTTCGGGGCCGACTCTATCCCCAGTGGAGTCGCCAGACTGTGGAAACACAGAAACTGGGTGACACATGCTGTTCTAGGCTCGCGGCCTAGTCGGGAGTACAGAGTAGCCACATGAGACTAAACCAGAGAATAATAGAGTCGCCACCCGGTGTGAACCGGGAAAATGAGATTTAAGGCCGCACTCACCCCTCGCAAGGGAAGACCTCAAGCCGTTAGGTTCGGAATGGTCCCTTACTTATGTCACTTGTGATGAAAGGATTTGTGTAATAATTTAATCAAGCTTAAGTAACACTTATTTCCAAGAGTATCATGCTTCTAAGTTCATATGCGCAAAAATAAAACTTACACCTAAATTTGCATATATCTTACATCTAAGATTGCATGCTTGAAAGTACGTCAAAGTAGCAACGAACATACAACTTCATTGGCATATTGTATTCATGGAAACACAAGCACACACTAACCACGCAAGGACACATAAAAGCGAATCAAATAATGGCGAACATGTGATTTCATAGACATATCATACTTATACGTGCAGAAGCATAAACAAATAGCCATTACATGTCCATGTGTAAATAAAAGAGTCAACTAAGTACATAATGCAAAAAGACAATTAAGGATGCAATTAGGCATTAAAGTAAGCATGCTATGACGTGGTGCAAAAGAAGATAACTAATATGGACACAAACACACATGTGAGCACTTTTCCAAGTGGTACGTGGAATTGTATCCCAAGTACAGATCGCACTACCGTCCATTCGGAATCGGCTACGTAATTTATGTCTGGGTTTCCATCCGATATACCACAAGAAATAATACTCAAATGCTATCATAACATGGATATATGGATTGTAATATGTTAAGCCAAGACTAAGGTAAATGATGCAACCAATGGAATAAATGTGCTTTTAATTATGATGCGTACAAAGATAAGGATGACTATATGGGATTTCAGAATACATTCGTGAATAGAGCAATGATGTGCTAAAAGATAAATGCAAAGGCAATAAGCGCGGTAAAACATCGTGGTAAAGGGTTTTAACCCCTCGATATAGAGGACCTTTAATCCCACTTATTAAGCCCATGCGCACATAATACAATGCATATATAAAGTAAAGAAAATGATATCGGGCTTCGCGTATCCGATTGAACACATCTCACACTCAATCGAATACACCTTATTCGGCGCGGAAAAGCATCGTGGTAAAGGATTTTAACCTCTTCAATTAGAGGACCTTTCATCGCACTTACTAAGCCCATGCGCAATTAATGCAATGCATATATATGAAATGAAAGTAAATACAAAGATATCCAGCGCGGCAAAGCATCATGGTAAAGGATTTTAACCTCTTCAATTAGAGGACCTTTCATCGCACTTACTACTCCCATGCGCAATTAACACAACACATATATATAAAACAAAAGTGAATACAAAGATATCCGGCGCGGCGAAGCATCGTGGTAAAGGATTTTAACCTCTTCAATTAGAGGACCTTTCATCGCACTTACTAAGCCTATGCGCAATTAACACAACGCATATATATAAAACAAAAGTGAATACAAAGATATCCGGCGCGGTAAAGCATCGTGGTAAATGATTTTAACCTCTTCAATTAGAGGACCTTTCATCGCACTTACTAAGCCCATGCGCAATTAACACAATGCATATAAAAAATAATGACCATAATATCGGCTTCGTATACCCGATTGAACACATCTTACATTCAACCGAATATACATCAATCGGCGCGGCAAAGCATCGTGATAAAGGATTTTAACCCCTCAAAATATGGGACCTTTAATTCAACTTACTAAGCCCATGCGCTCGATCACATCATGCATAAACAAATAACGTACGAAATTTAAAGGACAAATAACAAGTAAATCAAAGCAACATAAAACAAAAGAATGTGCCGTTTACTCAAGCGGTATGTGGAGTTGTATCCTGAGTACAGATCATACTACCGTCCATTCGGAATCGGCTATGAAATTTATGTCCGGGTTTCCATCCGATATACCGCGAGAGTTGACACATCTTTCATTTTATTCCAAGGCCACAACATACAATATTTTAATACATGCATATTTATCAACTCAAGGGCCACAACATGCATTTTAACATAATAATCATGCGAACAATACTCAATAAATAATAAAAATAAAACAGAAAATGAATGTGGAAAATACCCTCAGGTCTAACCTTTCTTGCCGACTTTCGGACTTACGTTTCACGGAGATCGGAAGGGTTAAAGCTCCTCAACTTCTCCGGTTCACTGGTTTAGCGTCTTAGCTCACTGTTTTGCTATTTTGCTTGCGGTTTGACCTCCGTTTTACTGCTGTTTCATCTGTATTTCCTGCTTACTATTTCAGGTCTTCAAAGCTACTGTTTTGGGTGTTTAGGGGATTATTTTGGGGTATTTTTTTGGGGGTTGTTTGTTCACTGTTTTAGGGTGGTTTATGGGTCTGTTTTAAGTGTTTTCTGGACTGTTTTCGGGGTGATTTAAGGGTGCAGTTTCGGGACAGTTTTAAGGGTAGTTCGGGGACTGTTTTTAGGCTATTTTAGTTGGTTTATTCGGCCAGTTTGATGAGGGCTGATTTGGTTATTTGCGGTAGTGGACTGGGCTATTAAGGGCGTTGAATTTAAGTAGTGAGGGGGCGTTGAATTAAGGATATGTGATGGCTATGTCGGTTGGGCAAAGTGGACAATTGCGTAAACAAAAATGGGGCAGTGTTTTGCGTTGATTTGTGGCTTGCGCTGAGGGTTACGTAAGGCGTTAAAGGGGCAGTGTAGGGCTTTGAAGGCTATTGGTTTTGTGGACAATTTTTAGGCGTGGCTGATGAGGGTTTATTATTTAGTTGTTTTCGTGAGAGATAGGAGAGAGAAAAATGTTTTGGGTTTGTATTATTTTTGATTGAAGTGCCGAGAGAGTGAAGTCCTTCAAGGGTTGGATTTTGTGTTATATTTATAGAGAGAGGGTAGGGTTTCTCCTTGTCTCACAAGGAAGAGATTTTGGCATTAAAGAGATGATTTGATTTGGTGTTGGATAAGGAAATCAATGGATTGAGGGGGGACAAAATTTGGTGAATTAGGAAGGTTGAATATTTGATTTGCTTGGTTTAGGAATACAATATTTTAATTGGTTAGGATTGATTTTAATTAGGCATAATATTTCTTTAATTTAGTATATAATATTTTGGATTAGGAAGTTACAATATTTTAATTTGGTATAATTATATTTTATGTCTTATTTAATTTGGTAAATGGTTTAATTATTTATTTAATTCAATTACATTATTTAATTAATATTTAATTTAATATTTGATTTAATTTGGAGGTATTTTAGGGTGATATGGGCGTGTAGGCCTAGATGGTGGGCTAGGTGTTGTGTTGGTGAGTGGGTTAAGTGTGCATGGGCTAGATTAAAAGGGTTTTGGTTTTTTTTTTTTTGGGCCAAAGGTGATCTAAACGGAGGTCCAACAAGTGAGCTTGACGCTAAATAAGTGAACAAGGATCTAACGAAATACCGATTCCCTTCCGACGACCGTTTCCCGCAATATCCTTAACTGAAAAAAGGTAGTGCCTCCAACTGAGACTCATCATCGGGTTTCACATGCAAAAATGCAATGGCTACAGGAGGCAAGTATTAAATTTGCAATTTCGTTTAAATACTTGCCAATACGCGCTCATTTCGTTTTTCGTCATTAAATTTTTTTTATATATTAGTTGGACTAATATTCAATTGTTGTTTTAATTGAACTGTTGGACTGTATTCAAACTACTTCATTTATAGTTGATTATATAATTGGATTATAGTAATCAATACATTTGAATTTAACCAATCAAATTGTAGTTAATTATATAGTTAGACTATAGTAAGTATTACATTAGATTGTACCCGAAATCGTTGATTGAATATTTGGACTATAGCAATCAAGATGACTTGAAAGATTAGCGTCAAAAGACGTAATCCTAGGTGAAAAATATCTTTTATGGCTTTAATTTTCATATTGGGAAATGAATCTCAGGATAGTCCTCGGAGTTGAGAAGTTACTCTATTTGATAGAGCGACCTCTCGGGCCTAAGCCCGGAGTTGAGCAAATAGTAGAGCATGAGCTTTGGAAGACTCATCGTGATGATAACTTTAGTGCTCAATCCGTCATACTTACCGCAAAGACTCATTAATTTCATCGTCAGAACTAAGGATTAGATCCTTATACCATGATGATGAAATTAAAGGATCTTTATAGATCTAACCTTAGATCTTAAAAGTACAAAAAAAGCTCTTTCACTCGCGCATGTCAGAAGATACATCTGTCGAGCAGTATGTGTCGCAGATGATTGCTGACATCGAACAACTAGGTTAACTGGGCATTACCTACGAGGCCGAGACTTCCATAGATTTAATCTTACAGTCTCTGCCCGAATGCTGGGGCAGGTTCATAATGAACCAAGAGAAAACTCTTCGAGAGTTAATGGTTATGCTCAAGGAGGCATAACCAAAGCTTCCAAATGGGCAAGAAGCGCAAGGCGCATCTTACTTCGACATCCCAGAAGGCCAAGGTTTGGCTGAAGGCTTCTAAGGGTGTGAAGAAAAGGGCAAAGTCAAAATCGTTACAGTCTTCTGGGAAGACAAAAGACATATCCCAAGATGTATGCCTAAATTGTGGCAAATAGGGTCACTGGAAGTGTGACTGCCGTATGGACAAGGGAGACATGAAGGAAGTGAAGGCGAGCAAGGCTCCGGCTTTAAGAATGTTTGTTATTGTAATGATCTTGTCCACTACTAGTTTTAAAATTGGATTTTTTGATACTAAGTGTGGTACAAACATATGTACTGATGTGCGGGATCTGCTGATAAGCAGGATACTGGCTTCAGATGAGATCGACCTATAAGTCAGAAATGGGACGAGAGTCGCTGTTTTGGCTATAGGAACCTAAGTTTTGGAACTGCCCTTTGGGCATGTATTTAAATTAGGAAAGTGTTATAATGTACCTAGTTTGACTAGAAACATTATCTCTATATCTAGTGTAACCCGTTGCGGGAATACCTTTATGTTCCTGAACACCGAGTGTTTTGTTTATAAAGATGATATTGAGATATACATATTAGATGTGAATAACAATATTTATATTTTGAATATAAATGAATCTCAAACATATAACATAAAAAATAAAAGCTCAAATTGAATAAATCTGTTGAGACTTAAAAGTGACATTGTTGTCTGGGACACATTAACAAGACTCGTATATCCACACTTTCGAAGAGTGGATACTAGGATGGATTTGATTCTAATTCAAATGATATCTTTGAATCTAGTTTATTAGGCAAAGTGCCTAAAACACCTTTTACTTAGTAAAAGTGCAAGTGCCACCGATCTATTAGCCCTCGTTCATAGTGACGTAAGTGGGCCCATGTCTAGCTAGGCTAGAAGTGGATATAAATACTTCGTAACCTTTACGGATGTTGCATCGTGTTATGGTTATGTGTATCTTCTGAAACACAAGTCGAAATTTTTTGATGTAATCAATGAGTTTCGACACGAAGTCGAAAGAGAGACCGGCTAAAGTGTTAAAACATTATGGTCAGACCATAATGTAAAATACTTAAACATATGAGTTTCAAGATTACTTGAAAAAGTATGGTATTCTTTCACAGTGGACTCCTCCAGGGATACCTCAATTGAGTGTTGTGTCCGTACGGAGAAACCAAACTTTGTTGGACATGGTAAGGTTAATGATGAGTCGATCTGAGCTACCAATTTCCTTCTGAGGATACGCATTAAACAGTGCAATACTTATTTTGAATAAGGTTCCACGAAAATCTGTTAGACAGACTTCATATTAGATATGAACAGGAAAGAAATCAAATTTCTCATTCCTGAAGATTTGGGAATGCTGGGCAAATGTTTGGATGGTACCAAACTAGAACCCAAATCAGATAAGTGCCTATTTGTAGGTTGTCATAGGGAAACCAAAGTATAGTACTTATACAACTCACAATAGAACAATGTAATTGTTGCTCTCCATGCGGCTTTCCTAACAGGAATTCCTATATGCAGTGATAAGTGAGAGGAAAGTAAAACTCGATGAAAATCGAAGTAATACTGTTCCAGGCACCGAGTCCTCACGGAACACCAATAGTTCATCATGGATGAAACTGTACCAATAATCTTCGAATACACAAGAACCGTGTAGGTCGGAGAGAGTCAGAAAACAACCTGGGAGGTATGGGTTTCTGATCTCACCTCATGTAGATATCAATCTTATTGAGGAAGACGAACCAGCTACGTATGAGGAAGTGATACAAGGTATCGACTTCTTTTATGGCAAAGTGCCATAAAGTCCGAAATGGATTCCATGTATATCAACCAAGTTTGGATACTGGATTGATATACCAGAAGGCATTGTGCCTATTGGTAGAAATGAGTCTTCATGGTGAAGACAAACGTGGATGGCAACATAAAAACATACAAATCTAGGCTTGTAGCAATAAGGGTATCGTCATCAATATGGTGTTGATTACGACGACACCTTTTACCCGTTGCCATGATTAAATCCATTTGGATAATGCTTGCTAATGCTGTATATTTCATTTATGAAATATGGCATATGGACGTCAAAATCGCTTTCCTTAACGGAAATATTTTGGAGGATGTTAATATGCAACATCCTGACGGTTGTGTCGTGCCGATACATGCAAACAAGGTTTGCAAGTTAAATCGATCCATATATGGATTGAAGCAAGCATTGTGTTCTTGGAACCAACTTTTTGATGAGATCATATTACAATATAGTTTCATTCGAAATGAAAATGATTATTGTGTATATAAGAAGGTTAGTGGGAGAGCACCACCAATGAATGTCCTATAAGTTGATGATGTATTGCTTCTTAGCAATAACATTCCCATAATATAATCGGTGAAAGCTTGGCTTTCATTAAAATTCTCCATGGAGGACTTGGGAGAGGCAACCTTTATTCTAGGAATAAAGATCTACTGGGATAGATATAAAAGTTGTTGGCACTCTCCGAGAACTCATACATTGAAAGACATGTACGCGACCTGGTATCTCATATGCTTTGAGCATTTGGAGTCACAATCAGGCCGATCCAAGTGATGGTCACTGGAATGAAGTTAAGAACATCCTTAAGTATCTTAGATTAACTAAGGATGCTTTCTTAAGCTATGAAGAAGGAGAACTTGAAGTGACTGGGTTCACCGTTGCAAGTTTCTGAACCGATGAAGATGACTTTAAGTCACAATAAGGGTACATATTTAATTTGAATAACGGAACATTGAGCTATAAATCTTCCAAGCAAGATACTGTTGCCGAATAAATAGCAAAAGTGGAACATTGCTGCAGCTGAGGCAGCAAAAGAAACATTTTGGATCTATATAATCCTAATTGGATTAGGTGTAGTTCTGTTAGCAGCTGAGCTAGGCTACAACGCATGCTAAGGAACCGCGGTCTCATCAATGATCCAAGTATATACTTCGACTATTTCATCTGATTCGTCAGATCATACATTGTGGCGATGTGATGATCGAATAAATCACATCAGATGATAACCTTGGAAATACGCTGAAGAAAGCTATTTCTCAGCAGAAGTTTGAGCGACCCGTGCATAGTTCAGGTGTTGGATGCTTGAGTGATTGGCTATAGGCCAAGTGGGAGATTGTTGGATAATTATGACCCATAGTATCACTATTTGTACAGAACATGGTGTTGTTGTACAAATTAACTATGTGACAAAGGAAATTGCTCTTTTATCATTTGTAATTGGATTACCTGGATATATAAATTATATAAGTCCATATGATTAGTACTGGATTAATAAGATATGAGACAGTATTAATCCTCAAAGGTTTAATCATTAAATATCCATAGTCGTAGTATTATCGAGACTGGACATCGATAATACGAAATAGACTAGTATTACACTTGTGCGTGTTATGGAAACGTAACGGCATAGTTCTCATATATTTGGGTATTGGATACTCATGTAAGTGTAATAGGAGGTTCTGTTTACCGATGGTACGGAAACAGCTTCGCACTGGATAGACCCATCGGAATCCCATTGGTAGTATGACTATGTGTCTATGGGAATCCGAATCAGGGTAGGTGTATTTGGTCATAACTTGAGACTTGCATCGCTAATACTTGCGAAAATCAATATACTTTGGTTTTGGTCGTCCGGGGCTTTAACAGGTTCTGTGTGTTGGACAATTATGACCCATAACGTCACTATTTGTACAGATCATGGTGTTGTTGTACAAATTAACTATGTGACAAATGAGATTGCACTCTTATCATTTGTGATTAGATCACCTAGATGTATAAATGATAGGAGGTCCCTATGATTTGTTCCTGGATTGAGAATGATATGAGACAGTATCAGTCCACGAAGGATAAATCATTAAATATCCATAGTCAGAGTATTATCGAGATTGGACATCGATAAATACGTAAAAGACTAGTATTACACTTGTGCGCGTTGTGAGGGCACAAACGACATAGTTCTCATATATTTGGGTATAGGATACTCATGCAAGTGTAATAGCAGGTTGTGTTTTACCGATGGTACGAGAAACAGTTTCGCTCTGGATAAACCCCCTCAGAATTCCATTGGTAGTATGACTATGTGTCTATGGAAGTCCAAAATCAGGGTAGATGTATTTGGTCTAACCTGAGACTTGCACCGCTAATACTTGCGACAATCAATATACTTTGGTTGCAGTCGTCCAGGGCTTTAACAGGTTCTGTGTGTTGGACAATTATGACCCATAACGTCACTATTTGTACAGATCATGGTGTTGTTGTACAAATTAACTATGTGACAAATGAGATTGCACTCTTATCATTTGTGATTAGATCACCTAGATGTATAAATGATAGGAGGTCCCTATGATTTGTTCCTGGATTGAGAATGATATGAGACAGTATCAGTCCACGAAGGATAAATCATTAAATATCCATAGTCAGAGTATTATCGAGATTGGACATCGATAAATACGTAAAAGACTAGTATTACACTTGTGCGCGTTGTGAGGGCACAAACGACATAGTTCTCATATATTTGGGTATAGGATACTCATGCAAGTGTAATAGCAGGTTGTGTTTTACCGATGGTACGAGAAACAGTTTCGCTCTGGATAAACCCCCTCAGAATTCCATTGGTAGTATGACTATGTGTCTATGGAAGTCCAAAATCAGGGTAGATGTATTTGGTCTTAACCTGAGACTTGCACCGCTAATACTTGCGACAATCAATATACTTTGGTTGCAGTCGTCCAGGGCTTTAACAGGTTCTATGTACACCTATGCTGGGTATATTGAGAATCGTAGTGTGTTGGGTGTGATGTCAAGATGGAAGTGTCACTCCAGTCATATGGAGATGATGGTCGCGTAAGATACGGTACTGGTTCTCTTAAGTATTGTAGTCATCGGGATAAAATGGCAAGGTCATGTTTATCCGATTATAGAGACTAGTTACCAGACATCTGACATGTGCTTCGTACGAGGCAGACACAATTCCAGCCCCAGACCTAGCACGTGATCATCCGATACTGGATCGACATACGCAATACTACGTATACTACGCCTGATATAGATCCTTTATTCCTGTAAGGATATTTCTGGAGAATTGGGTAGGCATGATGCTTTGCTAGAAGCCAACCTTGTCTTGTAAATCGGTAAAACGTAGTACTTGATACTTACGTGTTCGGATAGTCCGACAACCGAATTTACTGCCAACATATCTGAGGATCTCATGGGTCGCTTCCCGAAGATTCACCGATGATGTATGGCTCACACTTTTAATTAATCTGGGATTAATAAGATGAGAGAGAAAATTAATCTGGGATTAATAAGATGAGAGAGAAAATTAATCTGGGATTAATTGCAGAGATATTTTATCTGGGATAAAATATCATTTAAAGAGAGATAACGATTAATTTGGAATTAATCGATAAATTAATATATTCGATATATTAAACGAAATTGGATTTCGACGCGGAATTAAAATTAGATTTTAATTCGGGCGAACGAGTTAATTTAGAATTAATTCGTTAGCGACATGAATAGTGACTTCGCTAGGCGTAATCATTTAATTGCGTCGTAACGAAAATTCGTTAATTTGGAATTAGCGAACCCGAGCCCGGGATTGTTTACGAGCGCATTCATATTTCGAATTCGAGTGCGGCACGCAAGTCAAATCAAGCGTCAAATCGCTAGTCACATCAAACGTCAAATCATGTCACTTTGAGTGATGTGACATTTGATTGATTGATTGATTGTGGTAGTTGGAAGGCATTAATTATCTTTTGCCTTTTGACTTTTTGAAATAAAAAAATGGTATATGGTTAATTGATTTTGGAAATTGAAAATCTAATACACATTTTTCTTTTCATTCTCTCTCTTTGCTCACGTTTTGGAGCAACCATTTCTTTTCTCTCTCTCTCACCCATGGAGGGCTCTTTCTTCACTGGTTTCTGCCCAGAAACCGTGAGCAAGGTGTTGGACAATTATGACCTATAGCGTCACTATTTGTACAGATCATGATGTTGTTGTACAAATTAACTGTGTGACAAAGGAGATTGCACTCTTATCATTTGTGATTAGATCACCTAGGTACATAAATGATGAGAGGTCCCTATGATTTGCTCCTGGACGGAGAATGATATGAGACAGTATCAGTCCACGAAGGATAAATCATTAAACATCCCTAGTCAGAGCATTATCGAGATTGGACATCGATGATTGCGTAAAAGACTAGTATTACACTTGTGCACGTTGTGAGGGCACAACGATATAGTTATCATATATTTGGGTACAGTATACTCATGCAAGTGTAATAGGAGGTTGTGTTTCACCGATGGTACGGGAAACAGCTTCGCTCTGGATAGACCCCCTCAGAATTCCATTGGTAGTATGACTACGTGTCTATGGAAGTCCGAAATCAGGGTAGGTGTATTTGGTCTTAACCTGAGACTTGCACCGCTAATGCATACAACAATCAAAATACTTTGGTTGAGGTCGTCCAGGGCTTTAACAGGTTTCTGTGTACGCCAATTCTGGGTATATCGAGAATCGTAGTGTGTTGGGTGTGATGTCAAGACAGAAGTGTCACTCCAGTCATATGGAGTTGATGATCGCGCAGGGATACATAACTGGCTCTCTAAATAAGGTTGCAACCGTCAGGATAATATGACTTGGTCATGATTATCCGATATTAAAGAGACTAGTTGCTAGTAATCCGATATATGCTTCGTACGGGGCAGACACTGTACCATCCCCATGCCTCGCATGTGATCATCTGATACTGGACAGAAATACGCAATACTACGGTATACTACGCTTGATATAGATCCTTATTCCTGTAAGGATATTTCTGGAGAATTGGGTAGGCATGGCGCTTTGCTAGAGGCCAACCTTGTCTTGTAAATCGGTAAAACGTAGTACTTGGTACTTACGTGTTCGGATAGTCCGACGACCGTATTTACTGCCAACATATCCGGGGATCTCATGGGTCGCTTCCCAAAGATTCACCGATGACGTATGACTCGCACTTTTAATTAATCTGGGATTAATTAGATGAGAGAGAAAATTAATCTGGGATAATTGCAGAGATATTTTATCTGGGATAAAATATCATTTAAAGAGAGAGAACGATTAATTTGGAATTAATCGATTAATTAATATATTTGATATATTAAACGAAATTGGATTTCGACGCGGAATTAAAATTAGATTTTAATTCGGGTGAACGAATTAATTTAGAATTAATTCGTTAGCGATGTGAATAGTAATTATGCTTGGCATGATTATTTAATTAAATTAGATTTAATAACGACGTAACGGAAAATTTGTTAATTTGGAATTAGCGAACCCGAGCCCGAGATTATTTGCGAGCGCATTCGCATTTCGAATTCGAGTGCGGCAAATAAAATCAAGCGTCAAATCGCTAGTCGCATCTAGTGTCACATCATTCGTCAATCAAGTGATGGATGTCTTTCACTTTGAGTGATTGACGCCAGTCACTATTCACTGAGTGATGTTTTAGAAATGTTAATTGGGTAATTAATTATGTTATGCACTTTGTTTAATTAAATTAAGAAATTGGATTTTTGGAATTTAATTAAATTGGGCCTATTTTGTAATATTGGGCTTAAGTGTTGTTATTGGGCTTATTGGGCTTGGTTGTACCAAGATGGGTTTAGGAAAAATTGGTTGGATCCAATTGGGCCCAAAACCGCATCCATAAAGCCCAAATGCGACTAATGGACCTTTAAAGTTTAATTGGGCCTAATGGGCCTAAATTAATTTCTGGGCTTATGGGGTAACTCCCCGGATTGAAGTTTGTTTATTGGGTTCGACCCGAGTTGACCAAAATTCCACGCCTTAAGAAATTAATTAAAAACCCATTGGACTTTAATTAAATTGACGTTGGACGTTAATCGGGCTTTGAGACCCGTAACGATTAAATTTGGAATTTAAGTCGTATAGGTTCGTTAATAAAGTGTAGTATTTAATTTGGAATTAAATAGCGAATTAGAATTAAATACAAATTGAATTGGATTTAATTGTGTAGTTTAATATAATTCGAGAATTCGTACTTTAAGTACTTATTCGCAAAACGAGTTTGACTCGCGCAAAATCAAATTGTTGTTTGATCATTGGATGGTCACTAATTATCAGATTAATTAATTTGATTAGATTGATTGATAACATGCTTGTGTGAATACATGGTTGCGATGCATGAATAATGTATATCGGATGGATATTAGATGGGTGGGACAATTTTAGAAATTGTGTAATAAATTTGATTTATTAATTGGACCTGCGTGTCCAGCCTTATCACCTCCTATTCTTTGTATTCTCTTCTCACCTATTCCCCTCAATGTAAATGAGGTTTCTTTAGAAGTGTAGTGTAACGTGTAGAAGTAATACATGTGCTAGCGGGAGAGAGAAAATGAGAGATTTGATCTAGGATTAATGTGTAAAGTATCCATCCGCATATCATTATTATTTTTCATACGCGCTTTATTATGTGTTTAGAATGCATGTTTAAGGGTGTATGATGATGAGACCTTAACAAAGATAATAAATTGGTTGCCAATTTGCACGCGAAAAACCCTCGCAATATATTAAGCGTCTTTCCTTCCATTGAGTGATTCTTACTCAAGATCTAAGATGGCATTGGTTTGTTGGCCAAAGTCAAGGCCTTTGTCTGTCGAAGATGTGTTTGAATCACGAAAGCTTTGTTACATGTCAGTGTCTTGTCTAAGTTGTGGTTTTTTGGCCAAAGTCAAGACCACTTCTTGTCCATCGACATTGATTACGAAGCTTTCCATGGTCAATGGGTCGCGCTTGACTGGGATCACTAAGTTTGTTGTGCCAAAGCCATGGCTTAGTTGATTCAGAGGAAAAAGGTTAGGTAATACATTGGATGTATTGGCATATATAAGATATATGTTTCAGACTTGGATGTCCCCCTACCGGATCTAGGGGATCCAATCGATCTCAGAGATATACCTAGTTAATTATCATACAATTTGTTGGCCAAAGTCAAGATTGTGTGATATTTAACGGGATCCTAGCCCATGAGTACTCGACAGAGGGTTAGAGGCTCGCCGAAAAATAGTGGGAGGCAAGAATTGAATTTGCAATTTCGTTCAATTACTCGCCATACGCGCTCAAACAATATCACTCGTCAAAACGAATTAAATGTTAGTTGGACTAATATTTAAATTGTTGTTTTATAAATAGTTGGACTATATATTCAAACTATTCATTTATATTTGATTATATAATTGGATTATAATAATCAATATATTTGATTTAATTAATTATAGTTGATTAATATAGTTGGACTATAATAATCATTATATTTAATAGTACCTAATTAATTGATTAAATAGTTGGACTATTAAAATCAAGATATAATTGAAAGATTAACGTTTAATACATAATCCTAGGGAAAATGTATTTAAATAGTTTAATTTTCATAATTGGGAATAATTTCAGGATGGTCCTGGAAATTAATAAGTTATTTTTATTTGATAAAATAATATATTAAGCCTAAGCCCGGAGTTAAGCAAACAGTTGAGCATGATATTTGGAATATTCGTGTGATGATAACTTAAGTGCTTAACCCATTAAGCTTGTCGTAGTAGACTCCTTAATTTCTGAATCAGAACTAAGGATTAGATCCTTAAAGTATGATGATGAAATTGAAGGATCTTCATAAATCTATTTTAGATTTTAGAAGTACTAAATTGCAATAATAACTCTTGGATGGTTAATGACTATTCTCAAGGAGATAAAGTCAAACTTTACAATTAGGCAAGTAGCGCTAGGCGCACCTTACTTCGATATTCTATAAGGCCAAGGCTTGGCCAAAGGCTTCTGGAGTGTTGAAATCGGCAAAGGCAAAATCATTATAATCTTCTGGGAAGATAAAGGACATATCCCAAAATGTCTGCTAAAATGTGGCAAACGAGATCGCGGAAGCGTGACTGCTGTTTGGACAAAGCAGACATGAAGAAATTGAAGAACGAGCAAGGCTCTAACTTCAAATATGATTGTCATAATTATGTTCACTAACTAGTATTAAAAATTGGATTTTAAATACTTAGTGTGGTACATAAAATATATGTATTGATGTTCATAATCTGTTTTGAACAGGATACTGACTTCAATAGAGATTAATCTGCATATTGGAAATGGGACGAAAGTCGCTGTTTTAACCGTAGATACCTAAGTTTAGGAACTACCTTCGGGTGTGTACTTAAATTAGGAAACTGTTATAATGTAACTAGTTTGACTAGATACATTATCTCTATATCAGTGTTTAACCCGCTGCGGGTGAACCTTTATATTCTAGAACACTAAAGTGTTTTATCATATAAAGATGATATTGAGATAATTACATTAGATGTAAATAATAGAATTTATATTTTGAATATAAATAAAATCTCGAACATATAAAATGACAAACAAATAGCTCAAACTGAATTGATCAGTTGAAACTTAAATGTGGCATTGTAGTATGGGACAGAATTAAACAAGAATCGTATATCCGCACTTTTGAAGAGTGGGTACTCGGACTAATTTGATTCTATTCAAATAAAGTCTACGAATCTAGTTTATTGGGCAAAATGCCTTTAACACTATTTACTTGGTAAAAGTGTGAATGTTTTTGAGCATGATTTGGATGAATTGGATGTTTGAGTATGCTTAAAACATGTTTAATTGAATATTGATTGGATCAATTTCATGAAAATTGATTTGGAACAATTTTCCCCAATTTGTTAAGGCTTGGCCGAATACAATGTGCCCTATTTTGTCTTGGAATTTTTTGATTTTTGATCATTGGATGACTTGAATCATTCGGGAATGTTGATTTAATATTAATGAAATGGATTCAATTGGATTGAAATCGAAATCGATTTAAAATTCCCTACCATTGCCGAGACTTTAAATGCATGTATTGGGTTTGATTTTTGATAAATTGTATTGGAAATGATTTAATGTTAATGAACATGATTAATTAGGCTAATTGATGTTTTAGAAATGTTAATTGGGTAATTAATTATGTTATGCACTTTGTTTAATTAAATTAAGAAATTGGATTTTTGAAATTTAATTAAATTGGGCCTATTTTGTAATATTGGGCTTAAGTGTTGTTATTGGGCTTATGGGCTTGGTTGTACCAAGATGGGTTTAGGCAAAATTGGTTGGATCCAATTGGGCCCAAAACCGCATCCATAAAGCCCAAATGCGACTAATGGACCTTTAAAGTTTAATTGGGCCTAAATTAATTTCTGGGCTTATGGGGTAACACCCGGATTGGAGTTTGGTTATTGGGTTCGACCCGAGTTGACCAAAAGTCCACGCCTTAAGAAATTAATTAAAAGCCCATTGGACTTTAATTAAATTGACGTTGGACGTTAATCGGGCTTTGAGACCCGTAACGATTAAATTTGGGTAAAATGTTTTTGAGCATGATTTGGATGAATTGGATGTTTGAGTATTCTTAAAACATGTTTAATTGAATATTGATTGGATCAATTTCATGAAAATTGATTTGGAACAATTTTCCCCAATTTGTTAAGGCTTGGCCGAATACAATGTGCCCTATTTTGTCTTGGAATTTTTTGATTTTTGATCATTGGATGACTTGAATCATTCGGGAATGTTGATTTAATATTAATGAAATGGATTCAATTGGATTGAAATCGAAATCGATTTAAAATTCCCTACCATTGCCGAGACTTTAAATGCATGTATTGGGTTTGATTTTTGATAAATTGTGTTGGACATGATTAATGTTAATGAACATGATTAATTAGGCTAATGATGTTTTAGAAATGTTAATTGGGTAATTAATTATGTTATGCACTTTGTTTAATTAAATTAAGAACTGGATTTTTGAAATTTAATTAAATTGGGCATATTTTGTAATATTGGGCTTAAGTGTTGTTATTAGGCTTATTGGGCTTGGTTGTACCAAGATGGGTTTAGGAAAATTGGTTGGATCCAATTGGGCCCAAAACCGCATCCATAAAGCCCAAATGCGACTAATGGACCTTTAAAGTTTAATTGGGCCTAATGGGCCTAAATTAATTTCTGGGCTTATGGGGTAACTCCCGGATTGGAGTTTGGTTATTGGGTTCGACCCGAGTTGACCAAAAGTCCGCGCCTTAAGAAATTAATTAAAAGCCCATTGGACTTTAATTAAATTGACGTTGGACGTTAATCGGGCTTTGAGACCCGTAACGATTAAATTTGGAATTTAAGTCGTATAGGTTTGTTAATAAAGTGTGTATTTAATTTGGAATTAAATAGCGAATTAGAGTTAAATACAAATTGAATTGGATTTAATTGTGTAATTTAATATAATTCGAGAATTCGTACTTTAAGTACTTATTCGCAAAACGAGTTTGACTCGCGCAAAATCAAATCGTTGTTTGAACATTGGATGGTCACTAATTATCAGATTAATTTATTTGATTAGATTGATTGATAACATGCTTGTGTGAATACATGGTTGCGATGCATAAATAATGTATATCAGATGTATATTAGATGGGTGGGGCAATTTTAGAAATTGTTGTAATAAATTTGATTTATTAATTGGACCTGCGTGTCCAGCCTTATCACCTACTTATTCTTTGTATTCTTCTTCACCTTATTCCCCTCAATGTAAATGAGGTTTCTTTAGAAGTGTAGTGTAACGGGTGGAGGTAAATACTTGTGCTAGCGGGAGAGAGAAAGTGAGAGATTTGATCTAGGATCAATGTGTAAAGTATCCATCTGCATATCATTATTATTTATTTATACGCACTTTATTATGTGTTTAGAATGCATGTTTAAGGGTGTATGATGATGAGACCTTAACAAAGATAATAAATTGGTTGCCAATTTGCACGCGAAAAACCCTCACAAAATATTAAGCGTTTTTCCTTCCATTAAGTGATTCTCACTCAAGATCCGAGACTGGCGTTGGCTTGTTGGCCAAAGTCAAGGCCTTTGTCCGTCGAGGATGTGTTTGAATCATGAAGGCTTTGTTACATATTGGTGTCTTGTCTAAGTTGTGGTTTGTTGGCCAAAGTCAAGACCACTTCTTGTCCATCGACATTGATTACGAAGCTTTCCATGGTCAATGGGTCGCGCTTAACTGGGATCACTAAGTTTGTTGTGCCAAAGCCAAGGCTTAGTTGATTTAGAGGAAAAAGGTTAGGTAATATATTGGATATATTGGCATATATAAGATATATGTTTCGGACTTGGATGTCCCCCTACTGGATCTAGGAATTGGATTGGATCCAATTGATCTTAGAGATCTACCTAGTTAATTATCATACAATTTGTTGGCCAAAGTCAAGATTGTATGATATTTAACGGGATCCTAGCCCGCTAGGAAACACGGTTTCCCGAGTACTCGACAGAGGGTTAGAGGCTCGCCGAAAAATAGTGGGAGGCAAGAATTAAATTTTCAATATTCGTTTAATTACTTGCCATACGCGCTCATTCAAATATCATTCGTCAAATAAATTAAATGTTAGTTGGACTAATATTTAAATGTTGTTTTAATAAATAGTTGGACTATATTCAAACTATTCATTTATAGTTGATTTTATAATTGGATTATAGTAATCAATATAATTGATTTTAATCTATTAAATTATAGTTGATTAAATAGTTGGACTATTGTAATCATTATAATAAATAGTACCTAAATCGTTGATTAAATAGTTGGACTATTAAAATCAAGATAAAATTGAAAGATTGACATTTAAAACATAATCCTAGGGAACATATATTTAAATGGCTTAATTTTCAAATTGGGAATAATATTCAGGATGGTCCTGGAAACTAATAAGTTACTTTATTTGATAAAATAACATATTAAGCCTAAGCCCGGAGTTAAGCAAATAGTAGAGCATAATCTTTAGAAGATCATGTGATGATAACTTAAGTGCTTAATCCATTGAGCTTGTCGCAGTAGACTCCTTAATTTCTGAATCAGAACTAAGGATTAGATCCCTAAAGTATGATAAAGAAATTGAAGGATCTTCATAAATCTATACTTAGATTTTAGAAGTACTAAAATTGCAATATTAACTCTTGGAGGGTTAATGACTATTCTCAAGGAGACAAAGTCAAAATTTGCAATAGGCAAGTAGCGCAAGGCGCACCTTACTTCTGAAATATTGAAAAGGGCAAAGGCAAAATCATTATAATCTTCTGGGAAGAAAAATGACATCCCAAAATGTCTGCTTAAATTGTGGAAAACGGGATCGCGGAAGCGTGACTGCTGTTTGGACAAAGCAGACATGAAGAAATTGAAGACGAGCAAAGCTCTGACTTCAAATATGTTTGTCAAAATTATGTTCACTACTAGTATTGAAATTGGATTTTAAATACTAAGTGTGGTACATAAAATATATGTATTGATGTTCAGAATCTGTTTTGAGCAGGATACTGACTTCAGTTGAGATTTATCTGCGAATTGGAAACGGGACAAAAGTCGTTGTTTCAACCGTAGATACCTAAATTAGGAACTACCCTTCGTGTGTGTACCTAAATTTGGAAACTGTTATAATGTAACTAGTTTGACTAGATACATTATCTCTATATCAGTGTTTAACCCACTGTGGGTTTACCTTTATATTCTAGAACACTAAAGTGTTTATTTTATAAAGATGATATTCAGATAAACACATTAGATGTGAATAACAGAATTTATATTTTGAATATAAATAAATCTCAAATATATAACATGACAAACAATAGCTCATATTGATTTGATCAGAAGAGACTAATTGTGGCATTGTTGTCTGGGACACAATCAAACAAGACTCATATATACACACTTTCGAAGAGTGGGTACTAGGACTGATTTGATTCCAGTCAAATAAAGTCTACAAATATAGTTTATTGGGCAAAGTGCCTAAAATACTTTTTACTTGGTAAAAGTGAAAATGCCACCAATCTGTTAGCCCTAGTTCATAGTGAAGCAAGTGGGCCCATGTCTAGCAAGGCTACATATGGATATGAATATTTCGTGACCTTTACGGATGTGGCATCGCGTTATGGTTGTGTGTTTCTTTTGAAGAACACAAATCGGAAACTTTCAATTTTCGACGCGAAATAGACAAACAGATCGACTAAAGTATAAAACCTTCGCGGTAAGACCGTAATGGAAATTACTTAAGCAATAAGTTTCTAAAATACTTGAAAGAGTAAAGTATTCTTTCAAAAGAGGACTCCTCCCGGAACACGTCAATTTGACGGCGTGTCCGAACGGATAAACCGAATTTTGTTGGACATGATAAGGTTAATCATGAGTCGCTCTGAGCTATCATTTCCTTCAACGGATAAGCTTTAAACAGTGCAGAACTTATTTTGAATAAGGTTCCATTAAAGTCTGTTAGACAGTTTCATATTAGATATGACGGGAAAGAAACCGGGTTCTTATTCCTCTAAATTTGGGATGCTAGGCATACGTTTGGATGATACCAAACTAAAACCCAAATTGGATAAGTGCCAATTGTAGGTTATCCTAGGGATACCAAAGTATAGTACTTATACAACTCACAAGAGAACAATGTAATTGTGCTCACCATGCGATTTTCCTAAGAGGAATACCGATATGCAGTGGTAAGTGGAAGGATAGTAAAACTCGATGAAAATCAGAGTAATACTATTCCAAGGCACCGAATCTTAATGGAACATCAATAGTTCATCAAGGATGAAACTATTACTAATAATCTTCGAATACACAAGAAAAGCGTAGGTCGGAGAGAGTCAGAAAACAACCTGGGGTATGGGTTTCTGATCTCACCTCATAAAGATGTCAATCTTTTGAGGAATACCAACTGACTACGTATAAGGAAGTGATACAAGGTATCGACTCCCTATTATGACAAAGTGTCATAAATCCGAAATGGATTCCATGTAAATCGACTATGTTTGGACACTAGTTGATGTACCAGAAGGCATTGTGCCTATTGGTACTATATAAGTCTTCAAGGAAGACATACATGGATAGCAACATACCAACGTATAAAGCTAGGCTTTTAGCGGAAATGTATCGTTATCAACATTATGTTGATTACGATTCAACCTTTTACCTGTTGCCATGGTAAAGCCATTTGGATAATGCTTGATAAAGCTGTATGTTTCATTTATGAAATATGTCAGCTTAACGGGAAAATTGCTTTCCTGAAAAGGAAACCTTTTGGAGGATGTTTACAACATCCTGACGATTTTGTCATACTATAACTAGCAAACAAGGTTTGCAGGTAATCGATCCATGTTTGGATTTAAGCAAACATAGGTTCTTGGAATATCGTTTTGATGTAATCATAATGGAGTATGATTTAATTCAAAATGAAATGATTCTTGTGTATATAGGAGATTAGTGGGAGCGCACTGACAGTGGCTGTCCTATAAATAATGATAATATGTCATTTCTTGGAAATGATATTCCCATAATAACAATCGGTGAAAGCTTGGCTTTCGAGAAAACTCTCCGAGAACTCGTACATTGAAAAATGTACGCGACCTGGTGTCTCATACGCTTTGAGCATATGAAGTCACAAACAGGCCAATCCAAGTGATAATCACTGGATTGAAGTTAAGAACATCTATTAGTATCTTAGAGATCTAAGGATGCTGTCTTAATCTATGGAGAAGGAGAACTTGAAGTGACTGGGATCACTACTGCAAGTTTCCTAAACCGATAAAACGACTATAAGTCTTAACAATTGTACTATACAGTTTGAATAACGGTACAGTGAGCTGGAAATCTTCCTAGCAAGATACTGTTACCGAATAAACAATAAATGCGGGTTATTGCTGCAGTTGAGGCAGCAATATAAGCCATCTGGGTCAATAACAGATCTAATTAGATTAGATATAATTCCGTTAGCAGCTGAGCTAGGCGTCAGCACAGGCTAAAGAATTAATGGTCTCATCAACGATCCAGATAAATACTTCGACTATTCATCTGATTCGTTCGGATCATACATTGTGGCGATGTGATGATCGAATAAATCGCATCATAGTTCGGGTGTAAGACACTCGAGTGACTGGCTATAGGCCAAGTGGGAGATTGTTGGACAATTATGACCCATAGCGTCACTATTTGTACATATCATGGTGTTGTTGTACAAATTAACTATGTGACAAAGGAGTTTGCACTCTTATCATTTGTGATTAGATCACCTAGATGTATAAATGATAGGAGATCCCTATGATTTGTTCCTAGATTGAGAATGATATGAGACAGTATCAGTCCATGAAGGATAAATCATTAAACATCCCTAGTCAGAGTATTATCGAGATTGGACATCGATAAATACGTAAAAGACTAGTTTTACACTTGTGCGCGTTGTGAGGGCATAAACGTCATAGTTCTCATATATTTGGGTATATGATACTCATGCAAGTGTAATAGGAGGTTGTGTTTTACCGATGGTACGGGAAACAGCTTCGCTCTGGATAAACCCCCTCGGAATTCCATTGGTAGTATGACTATGTGTCTATAGAAGTCCGAAATCAGGGTAGGTGTATTTGGTCTTAACCTGAGACTTGCACCGCTAATACTTACGACAATCAATATACTTTGGTTGCGGTCGTCCAGGGCTTTAACAGGTTCTGTGTACGCCTATGCTGGGTATATTGAGAATCGTAGTGTGTTGGGTGTGATGTCAAGACGAAAGTGTCACTCCAGTCATATGGAGATGATGGTCGCGTATGATACGGTACTGGTTCTCTTAAGTACTGCAGTCATCGGGATAAAATGACAAGGTCATGTTTATCCGATTATAGAGACTAGTTACCAGACATCCGACATGTGCTTCGTACGAGGCAAACACAATTCCAGCCCTAGGCCTAGCACGTGATCATCCGATACTGGATCGACATACGCAATACTACGTATACTACGCCTGATATAGATCCTTTATTTATGTAAGGATATTTCTGGAGAATTGGGTAGGAATGTCGCTTTACTAGAAGCCAACCTTGTCTTGTAAATCGGTAAAACGTAGTACTTGGTACTTACGTGTTCGGATAGTCCGATGACCGAATTTACTGCCAACATATCCGAGGATCTCATGGGTCGCTTCCCGAAGATTCACCGATGACGTATGACTCGCACTTTTAATTAATCTGGGATTAATAAGATGAGAGAGAAAATTAATCTGGGATTAATTGCAGAGATATTTTATCTGGGATAAAATATCATTTAAAGAGATATAACGATTAATTTGGAATTAATTGATAAATAATATATTCGATATATTAAACGAAATTGGATTTCGACGCGGAATTAAAATTAGATTTTAATTCGGGCGAACGAGTTAATTTAGAATTAATTCGTTAGCGACGTGAATAGTGACTTCGCTAGGCGTAATTATTTAATTGCATCGCAACTTAAATTTCTTTAATTTGGAATTAGCGAACCCGAGCTCGGGATTGTTTACGAGCGTATTCACATTTCGAATTCGAGTGCGGCACGCAAGTCAAATCAAGCGTCAAATCGCTAGTCACATCAAGCTTCAAATCATGTCACTTTGAGTGATGTGACATTTGACTGATTGATTGATGGTGGTAGTTGGAAGGCATTAATTGTCTTTTGCCTTTTGACTTTTTGAAATAAAAAAATGGTATATGGTTAATTGATTTTGGAAATTGAAAATCTAATACACATTTTTCTTTTCATTCTCTCTCTTTGCTAACATTTTGGAGCAACCATTTCTTCTCTCTCTCTCGCCCATGGAGGGCTCTTTCTTCACTGGTTTCTGCCCAGAAACCGTGAGTAAGGGAAGCAAAAGTGGGGAAATTTGTGGCAAATTTCTTAAGAGCTAGCACTCTGAGAGACATGCGAAGGTGATAGGGAAGTCCACCCATGAGCCGGGAATCGTTTGACGAAGCTTGGAGCTTGACGAAGAACCATCAATGGACGCCAAACCAGTGAGCTGTGACAGTCACTGCCGAGCAGTCCATGGAGCAGAAAATCAGTTTTGTTCGTCTCCGCGTCGCTCAACCGATCGATGTGAGTATTCCGCAACTTCGTTGATTTGTATTCACACTTTTTTTCATGCTTGTTTAATGATCTTGGGACCTTAGCAAACACCAAAACTGTGTACGCCTCTTCTGGGTATACTAAGAATCGTATTGTATTGGGTGTGATGTCAAGATGGAAGTATCACTTCAGTCATATGGAGATGATGATCATACAGGGATACAGAACTGGTACTCTTAAGTACTGCAGTCATCGGGATAATATGACTAGGTCATGATTATCTTATTATAAAGACTAGTTGCCAATAATCTGATATATGCTTCGTACATGGCAGACACAATTCCAGCCCCAGGCCTAGCATGTGACATTCGATACTGGATCGTAATACGCAATACTATGTATACTACGCCTGACAAAGATCTTGTATTCCGTAGAAGAATATTTCTGGAGAATTGGGTAGGCACGATGCTTTGCTAGAAGCCAACCATGTCTTGTAAATCGGTAGGAACGTGGTACCGAGTACGCACGTGTTCGGATAGTCCGATGACCGTATTTACTGCCAATATATCCAGGGATCTCTTGGGTCGCCTCCCAAAGATACACCGATGAGATTTGACTCGAACAGAATTAAACTGGGATTAATTATGAGAGGGAAAATTAATCTGGGATTAATTACGGTAATATTAATCTGGGATTAATTACGGTAATAATTAATCTGGGATTAATTAATAAAGAAAGAATTAATCTGTGATTAATTACGTCGAGAATTTATCTGGAATTAAATTTGTCGAGAAGAGAGAACGCAATTATTTGGAATTAATCGGTAAAATAAATTTAATAGTGAAATTGGATTTTTATATTAATTTTTTTAATTGGGCTAAAATAATATATTAGATATATTAATTGAAATTGGATTTCAATGCGGAATTAAATTTGATTTTAATTCTAACGAACGAATTAATTTGGAATTAATTCGTAAGCGACTTCCGTAATAATTTTGCTAGGCATTATTATTTAATTAAATTAGATTTAATTACGTCGCAACAGAAAAATTCATTTAATTGGATTAAACGAACCCGAGCCCGAAGTGTGTTGAGCGACCCAACTTGAATTTTGAATTCAAAGTGGTGGGACCCACTAACTCACATCACTAGTCATTTGTTGATGTAAGTGGTTGGATGCATTTAATGCATTTTTTTCAACACACTTGACTTTTGTTTTTGGAAAATATAAAATGGAGTTTGTTGTTTGGAAAAATTATTATTTTTTGTTAGACATTACTATTCAACAGCTCTCTCTCTATTCTCTACCCTCCATTGCCGATTCTTGTTCTTTTTGGAGAAGAAATTTGTTTCAATTTTGGACAAAGCTAGCACTTTGGGAGTCATAGAAAGGTGATAAGGAAGCTCACCCGAGAGTTTTGAACTCAACAAACAAGCTTGAAGCTCCAACAAAGAAGGAATTTTTTAAATCCTAAATCCGATCAAGGTGAGTTTTTCCGCAACTTCCTTCGATTAATTATCACACAAAACACTCTTAGACGATCTTGGCATGTTCTAGGAACACTAACATAAAGTTGGAAGAGATAGTTCAGATGGTTGTTAACAAAAGAACCTAAGTTGGGAGTTAACACCAGATATACAGATAGGAGAGTCCTAAGCTCATAGATAAGCGGCACACATAACTACAGCACGGGTAACTAGTGAAAACACCGCAACTAGAAAAATCTAGGACAAACCCCGCCCTCCAAACCCCTGTCAGACGATAGTGACAAAGATGGATCTCGAAGCTCTCCTTAAGACACTTCTAGGAACAAGTAAAATTCTTAATGGAATGAGACAGAACCATAAAGTCTTTCAATATAGTACAAGGGCAGAATAGAAAAGGAAAATAACTTTAAGCAAGAGAATTAGAAGGGAGGTTGTTTAGTTGAACGATGAATATGTAGAGTATTAGATTACCGGAAATAAGAATACAGAATAATAGCGTTAGACATGGTAAGAGACGTGTAAAGATAACATCCTTTTGATAAGGAAACATGTACATAGATTACAGAAGTCCTAAGCATAGAATAAAGCAGAAAAGAAGATAGAAGACAAGAAAAATACTTGGAGATATGACTGTCATAGTGAAACGACAATGGAAAAGATATTAAATAGATGATGATAAATGTACGTAAATAAAAGAATAAACTTTACAAAGTTAAGATCAGTAGTAGTACGGGATAGTAGATTTTATAAATGCCGAAATAAGACTAGAATTCTATTAGACAGTAACAAAATAAAGGTATTAAGTACAACTAATGAGTTATTATGTTGTGTAATAAGAAAAGAATGTGAAAAGAATGGATTTATTGAGGAACAACATGGAGATACCCAAGGAAATAAAATGTGAATATAGGAATAACTTAAGAAATAAACTTTAGGAATAAGAAGGTTAAGAAACAAGGCGGTACAAGGGAAGACAATCAGATTTATCTTAGCAACGAACATAAAGATAAAGCCATCATAATCTAGACGATGAAGCCATAAGTAATTGGAAGTCAGCAATAAGAAATAGACAGTTAAGTAGTCAACCTAAGAGAATAAAAACCTAGTTCAACTGAGCAAGTAGAACTGGAAGCTTATTGGGACTAGTTTTTTATTTACAATAAGAAGTATCTATGTATTTGATTGTTTCAAGTTATGATAGACATGAAGAACCCGAACCTTAAGAGACAAAAATCACCCTTTAGCATAAAAAGGCATTGAATAAGAAGAGATTGAAGATGCACTCAGAAAGACCATTAAGGGGGTTATAATAAAGAAGGAAGTGAAGAACTTGAGGTATAAGAAATGAAAATAAGCAATTCCGTAGAACAACCGTAGATAGACCTGTATTAGCATGAATGCAACTAAATCATTTGAGATTCTACAAGTTGGATATACTTTCGTGAAGACAAGTACAAAATGAATAGTTATCTAAGAAATTTTAAGAGAAATATTAAGCCTTTAAGGGAAGAAACAAATAAGTGAAAGACAAGTATAGAGTGTCAGATAGAGAGAAGTAACCCCCGGATACCAGTTTAAGAAAAAAACAAACAAGACTTCAGACCTTAATAAATAAGGTTATATCATGCTACGTTCCCAGAAGTTACAGTACCAAGCTCAGTATTAGAAAGGATTCGAGGACGAATCCTATTTAAGGGGGGGATAATTTGTAATGACCGGAAATCTCAACTACCATTACCTCATGGGACGAGTATCATATAATATAAATCATGTCTAGACACATTTACCCTCATGAAATAGCTTTGGTAAACAGTCGGCTAAACCTTCGAAAAGTCTGATACTAAATGGTACGATGTTCTACTCCGGACAACCCAGAGTATTTATGCCGTAATTTTCTAATACGAACTCTGATTTTCATGAATTTTTTTATCATCGGAAATCTGAGATCGATACCTACAACTTCCGTATTGAACATGTTTCCAAATTCGGATCAGAAATAGGCCAAAAATGCATGTAAACAATCTAGGTGAATAGTATTGCAAACTTATCTAGAAAAATCGCAAACTTTCTTAACTTTTCTACACTTTTCTTTATTAATCCAAATTTCAAACAAGCCCTAGTATAAAAGGGGATTAATTTTCAATATTTCATAAAATGAGAAAATAAGAAGAAGAAAGAAAGAAAACGTGAAGGAATAGGAACAAAGAAAGAAGAAGGAAGAAAAAAGAGGAAGGAAGAAGAAGAAGCAAATGAATGAAGCAAATACCAATCCCTAAGAGTTAAGAAGAAGATTGGCAACATTTGGGGGCTTAGAGAATGAAGTAAATCAAGAAGATTAAGGTAAGGAAACTTGACCACAAAACTTAAATTGTTGGATTTTAAAAGCTTGATGATAAAACAGAGATGTTGGCATGATAAGGGTTACATATTGTTGATTGATAAGTAAAGGAAGTGATTGTTGGAGTTAAGAACCCAAATTTTTTAAGTTTTAAAGGTTAGTTAAATCAAAGATATTGAGATTTAAAGAATTATTTGAAGTTGATAACTTGAAGTAGAACATGTGAAATTGAAGTTCAATTGATTAATTTGTGCAATAATTTTGTTATGGAAGTGTTTGTGGTGCTAAGATAGACCTTGAAAACAAGCACAAAATCCTGGAAAACTGGTTCGAGTCGCGACGCGCATTGGAAAAATGGTCGGACGTTTCTGAAATGTTGAGAGTCACGACGCGCAAGTCTTTACGTCACGACGCGTGACCCAAAGCCATCCCATATCAGTTTTAACCAGTCCGGTTTCACCCTAGCATGTAAGAGACCACCGTAAGGGTCTCGTATCAACTCGTATAAATATATTACATCTTAATATAAGTATAATACCTATCGGAGTAATAGCATCCACTTAAATAAGTAAAATTAGCCATATTTCGTAGTACGTTTCTAGTCCATTTCTAATCTAGTTTATCAAATGTAGATCATCGCAGGAATCATAATTTTCTTCAGCAAAGTAATCAGTGCCAGTCAAATTCTAAACCAGTGGTGGGTGAACACTACTCTTTTCAATTTGATTCTTTTTATTCATTCTTTATGAATTGAGACTTATATTTTCAAGCACATAGGGCGCTAGCCATATTTGATTTCAGATTCATGTCAAACGTAATGTTTTATACAGTTTTGAAATCTATAGCATGACTTTTTATGTTTTCGAGGCATGAGGGAAAAACCCACCTCAGTATGTAACTGGATACGGACATGGAATTGACAGATGACATGTGCACATGTAGAGGACTGTGGGAACGGCGATACGTAATACCCCAGGATCCTAGTTCGAGACTAGGGATGACAGATGCCTTTAGATCCTAGTTTTAGAGCTTGGAGGATAGCATAGATCAGCACCCCTAGTTATAGTTCAGTGGCTTGGGGGACGGCGGTAGGTAACGCTCCAAGACCACTAGTTTCAGGGACATGAGTGGCATGCTTTGGGGGATGGCGATACGTAATGCCAAAAAGTTATGTGTTTGCACTCCTAGCTCTAGTTAGGTGTATAGGGGGATGGCGATACGTAACACCCCCATACGTCAGGTTTTTCGCAGACATAGATCAATTTTCAGAAAATAATTTTTCATATATAGATTACAGAAACAGTTTTTGGAAACAAATACTTCCGAAATAGCTTTCAGAACAGACTTTCCTGTTATAAATTTTCAGTACTAGATTTTCAAAAGTAAACTTTAGAAAAGTTTTCCGAAAGAAAGTGATTTCAAATTAATAAAACAGATTTCAGAAAGATGAATATGATTTTAGAACCATGTACTTTTAAAAGCATTCTTAGTATTTATTTTTAAATCGTCCACTCACTTTGATTGTTCAAACGATCTAACCCCCTCACTCTTAGTATTTTGTTTTGCAGGATCATGGAGGACGAGCTCGGGAGGATGGATACTGTGGCAGTCACTAGAGGGTCTGAGTCCACCAGAGTGTTTATAGAGTTTCAGTATTGTCAGTGTCAAGTAAAAGTTGTATGTCATGCACTGTATTAAATAAGTTATTGAAATGTGCTAATGTGTTCATTTTCAAAGTTGTGATGTGTGGTACTAATGAGTACACTATATGAGATTTTGAGATGTATTTCATATTGTTGAGTCGGATAATGGTCCCTATGCATGAGAAACTCATTTGAGATTAGTTTAGTTAAGATGATTACAAACAGATAGTCAGAGGCTCAAGGGGTAGTACGGCCTATTTCCCGCCGGTAGCATCTCCCGGATTGGGGATGTTACAACCGCCTCAGTACCTCATTTTAATTTGCTGTGTTTCTACATTTAACAAAAGATAGAATGAATCAAATACACCACAAACCCTTTATATGATGGCAAAAAAGTAATGAATACCAAAATTTAGAATTTAAACACGGCCTGAATAAAAGTTAACACATCTTAGTGAAATTTCCAGACAATTAAAATGATATACACAATACATATCAGTATTATTGTCATTCTCCCTTCTTGATGGATTTTACATCAAAGAGAAACAAAAAGTGCATTTGGCACAATATTTATGTCATATTTGACACCATATTAAAATATTAAATAAATATACTTACATTTAATACAATTATAATATGTTTATTAATTGGTGGTGACACTTCATTCATATCTCCGTAGAATCTGTTTGGGGAAAATCAAGTATTTGGTAAAATAACGTATGGTTAGATGAAGAGGGCTCTAAGACCTCCTGTCAGAACCAACCTTCAGGACCTCCATCAGATTTTGATAACATAATCCATCACCAGAGTATGAAATCAGAACCTCCATCAGAGTCTGATGCCAGAACCTATCGTCAGAATCTGATACGAGAACCTCTATCAGAGTCAGAATTCAGGGCTCCCCGATATAAAGTCCATATCAGACTTGGCTCCAACAAAGACAAGCAGAAGTCACACAAGGAATGAGCCAGAAATATCAGCTCTTTAATGGCATGAAACTTATAAATAAAGAATCAGATATCCAATTAATTACTTTCCATTTCTTTAAATTGGACAATTGTCCAGAATATGAAAGTTTCGAAATTTAGGGAGTGAGCCAGTTAGTGGGAAACATGAATAGAATGTAACTGCCGTCAGTTTATTTTTCTTGTAAAAAAATATTTTAAATAGTATGAGAATCCCTAGAATAATGGATCGACCTTTTGATAATCAAGTAATTATATAGCAATTTTGGGCTAAAACACTCTGGTCTAATTAGAATCAATATTTTGATTTTATTGTTTGTGATTATATTGTTTGTAAGGATTCATATACAAACAATTGGTGTCGTCTGTGGGAATTTTTGAGATGAAAAGTTGTGTTTACAGTTTTCTGCAATTACATAACCCAAGAAAATTCGCTCAACCAAACAAGTAAGAATGACCCCAAGGAATAAGGCGTCTAGAATATTTACGTCCGTTTCTCACTAGGAGGAGGAAATATCCAACCATCTGATGCCCATGATGTACATCCTGGCGATGAGGAAAGATATGATGAAGCAAATGGAGGACTAGATGTAGGCCATGAAAAAACAATTCCAGGAGCAAGTACATGTCATGCAACAAGAGAATCATGCGCTCAAATCCCAGGCCCAGGGAGCGGGCCCCGGGAATGATGAGGGAAATGAATGAAGGAGTCGATGTCGAGGATCTCCGTCAGAAAGGGCAACTAGAGGAGATCCACAACAAAGGGCCCTAGGGAATAAGCCCCATTGAGATCGATAATGTGGATTCTGATGTAGAAGGCTTCAAAAACCAGGGCCGGACGTGGAGAGAGGTGGAAAACAAGGAGAAAAAAAAAGACCTGGATATGAGTCGTAACAAAAATGATGTTCGCTGGAGGGAGGAATTTGTCGATGAAAATTTGGTGGCGGCAATGGCGAAGAGGATCATAAGCATTCTAGTACAGACCCCGACAGATCTGGCTGACTTAGAAATCAAGGGGATGTCCACCTCACCATTCTAAGAGTAGATCGAAGAGGAATTGAAGCCCTGAGACTTCACTCCACCCAATTTCGACAAGTACACTAGGAAGTCAGACCTAGTTACTCACCTGGTTCAGTTTCGGCAAAGGATCTCACTGGGAACCACCAACGAGGCTCTGATGTGCAAATTGTTTGTCATCATTTCCTTTGGAAGTGCCCTCTCTTGGTTCCTGCAATTCCCATAGATATCATAGGGAATTTTGAAGATCCGGGGCAGAGGTGTTGGACAATTATGACCCATAGCGTCACTATTTGTACAGATCACGGTGTTGTTGTACAAATTAACTATGTGACAAGGAGATTGCACTCTTATCATTGTGATTAGATCACCTAGATGTATAAATAATAGGAGGTCCATATGATTTGTTCCTGGACTGAAAATGATATGAGACAATATCAGTCCACGAAGGATAAATCATTAAATATCCCTAGTCAGAGTATTATCGAGATTGGACATCGATAAATACGTAAAAGACTAGTATTACACTTGTGCGCGTTGTGAGGGTACAACAACATAGTTCTCATATATTTGGGTATAGGATACTCATGCAAGTGTAATAGAAGGTTATGTTTTACCGATGGTATGGGAAACAGCTTCGCTCTAGATAAGACCCCCTCAGAATTCCATTAGTAGTATGACTATGTGTCTATGGAAATCCGAAATCAGGGTAGGTGTATTTGGTCTTAACCTGAGACTTGCACCGCTAATGCATACGACAATCAATATACCTTGGTTGAGGTCGTCCAGGGCTTTAACCGGTTTTTGTGTATGCCAATTCTGGGTATATCGAGAATCGTAGTGTGTTGGGTGTGATGTCAAGACAGAAGTGTCACTCCAGTCATATGGAGATGATGGTCACGTAGGATACGGGACTGGTTCTCTTAAATGTTGCAGCTATCGGGATAAAATGACAAGGTCAGGTTTATCCGATTATAGAGACTAATCACTAGACATCCGACATGTGCTTCGTACGGGGCAGACACAATTCCAGCACCAGGTCTAGCACATGATCATCAGATACTGGACATAAATACGCAATACTATGGTATACTACGCTTGATATAGATCGTTTATTCTTGTACGCATGTTTCTGGAGAATTGGGCAGGCATGGCGCTTTGCTAGAAGCCAACTTGTCTTGTGAATCGGCGTAAACGTAGTACAAGGTACTTACGTGTTCGGATAGTCAGACGACCCGATTTACTGCCAACATATCCGGAGATCTCATGGGTCGCTCCCCGAAGATTCACTGATGACGTATGACTCGCACTTTAATTAATCTGGGATTAATAAGATGAGAGAGAAAATTAATCTGGGATTAATTGCGGAGATATTTTATCTGGGATAAAATATCAATTAAAGAGAGAGAACGATTAATTTGGAATTAACCGGTAAGATAATATATTTGATATATTATAAGAAATTGGATTCAACGCGGAGTTAAAATTAGATTCTAATTCGGGCGAACGAATTAATTTAGAATTAATTCGTTAGTGACGTGAATAGTGATTTCGCTAGGCGTAATCATTTAATTACGACGCAACGAAAAATTCGTGAATTTGGAATTAGGGAACCCGAGCCCATTATTATTTGCGAGCGCATTCGCATTTCGAATTCGAGTACGGCACGCAAGTCAAATCAAGCATCAAATCGTAAGTCATATCAATCGTCAAATCACATGTCACTTTGAGTGATGTGACATTTGATTGATTGATGTGAGTTGATGTGAGGTGATTGAAAGGCATTAAATGCTTTGCTTTTCTGAAATTGCAAAAGGTAAATGGTTTATTATTTTTTGGAAAATATAAAAACCAATTACATTTTTCTTTTTCCACCCTCTCTTCCTTTTACGATTTTTAGGTTTTTGGAGCCAAAAATTGTTCTTCTTCTCTCTAGGTCTTGAACGCGTTTACGAACGCTACACGAACGCGCACACACTGAACTGAGTCTGTCTCATCATATTTCATGCATAATTGCCTCTTGGGTGATCTCTCTTGCATTATGTAGTCAATCATATTATTTGTATTCCTGCATTTATCCATTCGATGTATTCATGAGATAGTACCCAAGCATGATTAGGTTGTTCTTAGTTTTCCATATCATATGATGGAATATGTTCATGAGATTTCCATGTGATGTTGTATGTTGTGATGATTAATTTCATGCATGTGGATTTAGAAGCATGATACTCTTGGAAATAAGTGTTACTTAGGCCTGATTAAATTATTACGTAAATCCTTTCATTATAAGTGACATAAGTAAGGGACCATTCCGAACCCAACGGTTTGAGGTCTTCCCTTGCGAGGGGTGAGTGCGGCCTTAAATCTCATTTTCCCGGTTCATATCGGGTGGCGACTCCATTATTCTCCGGTTTAGCCCCCCCTGTGGCTACTCCGTACTCCCGACCGGGCCGCGAGCCCGTGACAGCATGCGTCACCCAGTTCCTGTGTCCCCACACCAACTACTCAGGTTTTCACCGCTAAGAACCTACAATTAAGTGCTTACGAGTCTAACATTGATCAATTACTCAAAACATAAGATAAAAGCACATCAAGAGTTTATCGTTTCTAAGATTTCACCCTAAAACAAACAATTTCATCATCGGACTTACGTCTAACTATTAAGGACTAAACTACCCTTTTTTTTCTTCTTTTTTTTCCTTTTTCTTTTCTCTATTTTTTTTTCTCCTTTTTCTTTTTTTTTGAAGGCCCCCCCAATGGTCTTTCTATCATTGCCGTAAGGTTCTCTGTTCCTCGGTTTCCTTTTCCACGATATCCATGTTTGCTAAACTCTTCTTTGACAAGTCTTCTTTTTCCTAACCCAACGGATATATATGATGGCTTTTAAGACGCGGGGGTTAACATGATGCATGTATGCATGAGATGCATGAGATGCGTGCGATGCATGTAATATATAAGCTCATAATAATTGTACACTAGTTGGCCCATCAGTATTTTAGAAACTTTTGGCCCGATTGCCATAAAGCACAGACTCGTCCCAGTTTAAATGGCCCAACAAGTCCATACCTCATGACAACAAGTCCAACTGAATCCAAATGACAACGGTCCAAAACATCAACATAAAAAAAAATAATTTCTACTAGTTCTACGACTAAGGTTCACATGTGGGTTTACGGGAGTGCGAACAAAGGCTCTCGCTAACGAAGGCTCTCGCTGACAATGCCTTTAACTAAACCCATTAACCCACTATAGACACGGTTAATTAAAGCACAAATCCAGACATTACAAGACATTATTTCGGGGCCGATTCTCTATCCTAGTGGAGTCGCCAGACTGTGGGACACAGATGTGGACGACGCTGTTCCGGGCTCGCAGCCCGGTTGGGAATAGAGAATAACATGGAGTCGCCACCCGGTGTGAACTGGGACAAAGATTTAAGGCTGCACTCACCCCTCGCAAAGGAATTCCTCAAACCTGTGGGTTCGGAATAGTCCCTTACTTATGCTACTTCTAATGATGTGATTTATGCAATATCTTAACCGAATCTATACAACATGCTCAAGAACAACCTATATCTAGTTCATGTTTATAAAGATAAATCCTATGTCTAAGTTGCATGCTTGAAAAGTAAGTTATCACCACGGCAAACACACGATAACACACGGCAATCCCATGAACACGCTTCAATTATATAATGCGGAAAACAAATAACAACATAAACATAATGCAAATTCCAAACGCAAAATAAATAACTAATCATGCTTAAAAATAAATAACTAAATAACATACTAGACTAGATCATGCTCGAATACAAGGTTGGATGAAACAAGATACGTGTGTCTCTTAAGTAGTACGTGGCGTTGTATCCCGAGTGCAAACGGCATTACCGTCCATTCGGATTCGGCTACGGAATTTACGTCCGGGTTTCCATCCGATATACCACAAAAGAGAATACGCATTCCGTTCATCTGGAATTCACATCATGCCTCAACAAACGACTCTCATGCGATAATATATTAAAATAAATAACAAAAATGAAAGATAATAAATAAAGAAGGTGCCCTCAGGTCTAACCTATTTTTTCGTCTCTCGGAAGCGCGTTACACGGCCTTCGGAAGGGTTGATGTTCCGCAACTTTTCTGGTTCACTAATCCAACGCTTTTCCTCACTGTTTCACTGTTTAGGCTGCTGTTTCGTTTCGCTGCTATTTTTGTTGTGTTTCCAGTCACTATTTTTTGGTAATTTATGGACTGTTTTGGGTTAATTCGGGGACTGTTTTGGGTTAATTCGGGGACTATTTTGGGCAATTTTTAGGTGCAGATTTTCGGTGATTTTAGAGAGCTATTTCAGGGGTGTTTCACGATATTCAGGCAGTGTGAATTCGGGACTGTTTGTGATGGAAAGAGGTGCGGTTTATGGCTGTTTCATGACGTAATTAGAAGCACTATATGAGACTATCTGCGGTAGTGGACTGGGCTGTACGCGAAGGCTTGTGGCGAGGCAAGGGGCTATGGAATTTAGGCAGTTAAGGTTGGCTGATTTGTGGCGTGGCTATGCGTGAGGCGTGAATGGCTGTGAAGGTGCATTAAGGCGTGGGTTGGTGTGATGTGTTCTTTGTGCGAAAGAGTGAGGGCTGCTCACGTGGGGAATTATGGCCATGTTTAGGTGCGTGGGGGTAAAAGTTGAGTGGGGCATGTGGCTTACTATAGGCGCATGTGACTAGGGCTGGTGTGTTGACGTGTGAGGTTGGCTTGCTTTAAGGCTATGTGTGTGAGTGCCTAGTGCGTGAAATTCAGGGCATGTGGCTTAAGGGTTGGCGTGAGGCAGTGAAGTGACGAGTAGAGGGCAGTGTGTTTTGTAGTTGTAGCTTAGGTCTTGAGCGAGTGTGTGCGTGGCTTTGTGGCTAGTGGGCAGGGGGCTATGTGGCGTGTCTGTGAATGAAGGATGCCTTGCGCTTGAAGGAGGGTTACGTGGATGTGTTTGTTGATGAGTTGGAGGGCTTTTAGGGTTCTTGTACTGCCGTGTATGGCCTGTGAGGTTCTGTTTGCAACTTGAAGATACCGTGAGTGGCCGTGTGTCCAGAGAGAGATAAATGAAGGTCTGCGTGAAGAATGATAGGCAGACGTGTTCAAGGCTGATGCGTTGAAGGTGTTTGAGGGGGTATGTGTGGGGACGTGTTTGAGGCAGCCGTAAGTGGTGTTCTTGTTTTGTTATGTGTTGAAGGGAAGCAGGTTTTGAGGTGTTGGTTTACATTAAAGGCAGTATGTGAGTGGCCGTTGAGGGGTCTGTGGTTTTGAAGGGCTGGTGCTTTACGTGGAGGAGCTAGGGTTTCTTTGTGTATGCGTGAGTCAGAGAGAGGAGAGATGAATGAGGCTTTAGGGTTTCTTTATATAGTGGTGAGCTAGGTTTAGGATTTTCTTGGAAATGATCTATTTAATTTTGGAATTAGAATTTATTTAGATTTTAATTTAATTTAATTGGTTTTAATTTGATTTTAATTTAATTTTAATTTAATTTAATTTGTGACATGTGTTTTAATTGTTTTAATTATTTAATTTGGGTTTGGTGTGTTTAAAAATAGAGGTCCAACAAGCGAACCCGAAGCGAAACAAGCGAGTTAAATCTGACAAAATGCTAATTTCCAACTTTACCCTTCCAACGTCCGTTTCCCGCGGCTTCCACAACTAAAGAGGTAGTGTCTCCATACGAGACTCATCATCGGGCCTTATATGCAAAAATGCAGTGCCTACACTGGCCGAGGTAGCTCATTGTCTCAACATTGATCCAATGTTCCCACCAATCAAGCAGAAGCAGAGGTAGTTCGCCCCTGGGAGGAACATGATCATCAGGGAAAAAGTGGACATGCTCCTGGAATAGAGGGCCATAGAACTTTGCCAATACCCTGAATGGGTATCGAATGTGGTCGTAGTAGTTAAGAACAATAGAAATGGAGAGTCTGCATCGACTTCACCAATCTTAACAAGGCCTGCCCGAAGGATAACTACCAGTGCCAAAGATAAACCAACTGATAGACGCAATCACAAGGTATGTGGGAATGCGCTTATTGGATGTGTACTCAGGCTACAATCGGATCCAAATGAATGAGAAAGACATGATACACACTATTTTTATCACCGAAAGATGGTTTTTTTTGCTAAAAACTAATGTCATCTGGATTAAAAAATGTAGGAGCTACTAATCACAAGTTGATCAACAAGATGCTTTAGGGCTTGATCAGAAAAATGGTTGTAGCTACATAAATGATATGGTGATCAAAAGCAAGGCATCATATGAACATATATGAGATGCGGATGATGCTTCACCGCATGTGCATTTGGGGTATCAAGAGGGCAATCCCTAGGCCACAAAATAAATAGAAAGAGGATTGAGGCCAGCTCGACTCAGCTCCATACCATATCAAAGATTGAGGAGCTACGGATAGTTCGTGAGGTTTAAAGCCTAGCAGGAAAAATAGCAGCCCCGAGTCGGTTCGTATCCAAAATGTCTGACAATTACAAGCCTTTCTTCAACAACATCAAGTAATAAAAGACATTTGCTTGGGGAGAAGAGCAGAGTCAGGCTATAAAAGAGATTAAGGCATATATAAGTAAAGCCCCCACGATCGCGGCACTAGTAGAGAAGGAAGACCTATATCTATATCTGGCCGTGTCAGAAGTAGCAGTGAGCGTGGTGTTGGTCAGAAAAGAAAATAAGAGGCAACATTTCATAACTGCATAAGTAAGATGCTGTCAAATGTAGAAACTCAGTACAACATGATCGAGAAAATGATACATGCCTTGGTATCTGTAAAGAAGAAGCTACGACACTACTTCGAGTCCCACCCCATAATTATGGTGACTAATTGTCTGATCATGCAGGTACTGTCAAAGTCAGACCTGTCATAGAGAGTTACCAAGTGGGCTATCGGGCTAGGGATATATGATATCCACTACACCCCAAAGTCATCAAGGAAAGGGCAAGTCGTAGCAGACTTCCTGGTCAAAATTCAGAGTCTGGAACCAATTAAGAAAGACTAGCCGACTCTGCTCGAAGAGATCATTCAATGGACTCTACACACCGATGAAGCTGCGAACAGAAGAGAGGCTGGGATAAGAATCGTGCTTGAGTCAGACTTATAGGTACTCATTGAAGAAGCTTTCAAACTCTCAGACGCTTCCACCAATAATGAGGTAGAGTGTGAGGCTTTGATATACGGGCTGGAGTTGGCTGCCACATTGGGAGTAAAGGTATTGAAGGTAAACCTCGAATCTGAACTAATGTAAGGACATCTGGATGTGAGATTCGAGGCAAAAGACTCTAGAATGCGTGAATATGTAAGAAGAGTTAGGAAAGCATTAGAGAATTTCACAAAAGTTTAGGTACAAGCTATGAGGAGAGAACTGAACCTAGGGAAAATGGTCTGGCGAAAAAGGCAGCAGTAAAAGAGCAGCGGAGGGAAAACTAAGTATCCCTCCCCGAGATCAAAAAATTAAGAATATCATGTTTTGACAAAATGGAAACCCCAAAGTCAGACCTAAGGCCGTCAATCTCTACTTCGGCAAGACCTGGAAAATCAGAGCCCAAATAATTAGAACTAGAGAATGTGCCGATGATCCAGGGAAGGTCTAATAGATGGATGGACCCAATCATAAATTATTTAGAAAATGGGGCACAACTCTAGGGCAGGGGAGAAGCCTAGAAATTCAGGCTGAATGCGGTCAGATAGGAAATGAATGAAGATGATTTTTCAGGAGATCGTTCGATGGGCCACTCCTGTGATGTGTCAGAGAAAAAGATCATGAATATGTGCTACAACAAGTGCACATGAGGGCATGTGGCAATCATACAGGCGATAAAATTTCACCACATTAGATCCTAGCCGTAAGATATTATTGGTCATACCTGATGGAGAGTACGAAAACTCTACATGAAGGTGCAAGAGGTGTTGAAAGCACACGCCCATGATACACCAACCCTATGAAATA
>SKCR01045473.1:0-47232 GCA_019454045.1 Zanthoxylum bungeanum | reverse complement strand
CAGAGAGTGTTATTTACACTGTGACCGTGGTGGTGTTGATGATGAACGGCCAGAAAGCTGAGGAGGGAATGGGGAAAAATGTAAGCAAGAGACATGAAGTGTTGCAGGTGATAATAAGGCTATTGAGCTTGGCGGCATCAGTAATTGCCATGTCATTCATGGTGACAGCTCGTCAGAATGGTGTTACTTCTGTCTATGGCTTTCAGCTTACTGTTCATTCCAAGTGGTCTTATTCCTATGCTTTTGAGTAAGTGTTCGTAATCATTTTGTCTTTTGTTTTTATTTTTATTTTGCTTAGTGGGTTCAGGTTGATTATTTGTTTCGCTGATAATAAAGTATTGTTCGAGATATTTTAGCAGTTGAAATAACTGGCTGGCACCCAGATTGTTGGTGTTGTTTGGTTGCTGAGAAAAAGAAGGAAAACAAGTAAAATGTTTTTTTTTTGTTAGTAAGATATATTAGTTATTAATAATTTTAGCAGTGTTTAGTTTGCAGGATTATGTGTTTAATAACATTGAAAAGTGAAGAAGAGAAAACAAAATCAAATTTTGATACTTGAGTTTAATGTTGTTTTGGAGTTTAGTTTTCAAATAGACACTTCAGTCACTACAGATGGGCATTTTTGTCAAATAACTCTTTTGTCATTCCTGGATTTTCTTGCCGACCAAACAGAACACAAAGGACTTTTATATAAAATATTTGATGGGTTCTGTTCGCAAATTGACCGAGGAAAGCGGGGTCTTTGTCTGGATTTGTTTGTCTTGTTGTGAGCATACAACTTTGTGTTGATGATTTTGCTCTTGATTTTGGTGCTTTTTGAGTAGCAACAAACTTTCGTGTATTCTCCATTTCTGTAGCTTCATAGCATGTGAATGAACAGAATCAGACCCGTGAATATTCTATAATTCCTATCAGATCCTACTTGATTGCTAGCCATGGAAATTTTGGTTTTGTTTCAGTAGAGTTTTGTAACATTGTTTAGAAATTTGATTCAAGAAATGAAAATGGGAATGGCATTTTGTATTGTCAAGATTTGAGAACTTGTACATTAATATGCTTGATGATATGAATAGTGATGTGATAGTCTTGTACCCCTTGATGTAAAATAGATGTAAGCTTTGAAGCAATTAATTGGAAAGTGTATAAGACAGTGTAGCTGATCACGCATGATAAATTTGATAAGCAAGGAATCTTGTACCAGCAAGTATTCATAATAGTGTATTTGTAATTGATAAAGTTTCATGGCCTAACAAAGCTTGAAATAATGATTGAATGATCAAGTTGTTTAAAGTGTTTTGTTCTTTGCCGAACAGGTATTTGGTTGGAGTTTCTGCAGCTGCTGCTGTTCATTCCTTGCTGCAATTGCTTCTTAATGTATCAAGGCTGCTGAGGAAAGCTCCTGTGATTTCCTCGAGAAGAAAAGCTTGGCTTATATTCGCTGTGGATCAGGTAATATGGTATTAGGTTTACCATGATCATTTATGCAATGTTTTCACCGCGAGCTGATTTCGACTGTTAGTAGTAGGTTTCTGCAGTAAAAGTTTGGAATTTGCCATTATGGTTAGCAGTCAATATTAAACAAGATTCCTTTCATTTTATTCATGCCTTACAGAATTTAGCATGCGATCTCACAATTCTTTGCTCGTGCTTTACGACGTCCCTAATGGACTAATGTTGCAGATTTTTGCGTATGCAATGATGAGTGCTGGGTCAGCTGCAGCTGGGGTCACCAACCTGAATCGCACAGGAATTAAGCATACTGCTCTACCGAGTTTCTGCAAGGCTTTGCATAAGTTTTGTGATCATGTTGCTGTTTCCATAACTTTCACTTTCTTCGGTTGCTTCTTGCTTGCTGCATCTGCTGCTCTGGATGTAATTTGGCTTTCCAAGTTCTGAACTTTGCTGGCCTCCTCACACGCGATTAAACGCTGACTTTTATTTTATAACTTTGGACTTAGTTATTACTTATTAGAGCTTAGGGCGCACGCTGTAAAGAGTAAGATGGTTTCTCCAATTTTCTTTTTGTAATGCTCCTTTTTATAATTTTGTGTGGTGCTGAAAACTAAATTAATTATTAGGATTTATATAATGTGAGCCTCACGTGGATTTTAGAACAAACTTAACTGGGCACTTTGATCCTAGTTCATAAATTTTAGTGCTCTAATAACCATACTTTACTGATAGGAAATTAAATGGCACTTCTGGGCATAAATTACCAATCTGAAAATGCCTCTTCCGTGGAAAGAAACAACAAATTTAAATTTGCTAAAAACCAGAAGTTATACCCCAAAAGGTTCCTTTCAAGATGAATGCAAACCCGGTAGCATACAAGCTTTATACAATCGACTAAAAATACATTACGAGAGACTGAATAAGTTCATCACATTTGTCCACGCACTTGGTTATGATTACATTTCTTCATTTCTTCATCTGGGGCAGGCTCGATATCGATTACGACAAACAATGATCACTTGTTTCATTCACCACAATTGTGCAAGCATACTTTGATCTTAATGTAGGATCCAGCTGCCATGAATGAAGAGAAGTTGCCATGCATGTAAAAAATAAACAACTTTCGGTGGATTTGATTTTGGAGCAATACTATTCATGTGTTGAAAATTTGAGCCAATTTTTTTTGCTATAAATACTGAGCTCATTTGTGAGTTTTAGGCATCCCAAAAACATCAAAGCTTCATGTTAAGAAAGCTTTGAGAGTGTTAGAAGTGAGGTTTTTTTGTAAAGAGTTTAAACACTTGTAAAGTAATATTCTTGTAGTAATAGATTCATTTTTTCCTCAAAACACTCTATAGTGATTAGAGAATCACAACAAGTGGTATCAGAGCTTTGATTATACATTGGGGTCGTAAAATCGAAGAACAAAACTCGGTTCGGAAAATTTGGGTTTCGGGAAAGTTGTCAAAAATCATTTTTGAGCATAGCATCAGCTTGTTCACGTCGAGACGAGCACAATGGTATTTTTCTGCGATCAAACGGACCTCCAAATTGCCCGCACGCTCCTTCCAACAGTCTGTCCACGCGGCGTCACGTGCAGCACGCGCCAGACGAAGGTTGAAGACGGCCACGTCAGCGCCATGTGGCCGTCTTGGCTGTTGGGACCTATATTTTGGAACTGCCCTCGGGGCATGTACTTACTTTATCAGACTGCTATTATGTACCTAGTTTGACTAGGAATATTATTTATGTATCTTGTTTAGCCCAATGTGGGCATACTTTTGTATTCAGAAACACATGGTGTTTTGTTTATAAAAATGATATTGAGATATGTAGTGCTGATGTTAATAATGGTCTTTGTATTTTGAATATAAATCAATCTCAACATATAATGTAACAAACAAAATGATTAAATTAAGTAACAAAGATAAAACTTATATGTGGCATTGTCGTCTAGGACACATTAACAAGACTCGCATATCCACACTTTCGAAGAGTGGGTACTTGGACGGATTTGATCCAAATTCATATGACGTCTGCAAATCTTGTTTATTAGGCAAAATGCCTAAAACACCTTTTAGCGGTAAATGTGCACGTGCCACCGAACTGTTAGCCCTCGTTCATAGTGACGTGTGTGGGCCCATGTCTAGCCAAGCTAGAGGTGGATATGAATACTTCGTAACCTTTACGGATGATGCATCGCGTTATGATTATGTGTATCTTATGAGACACAAGTCGGAAACTTTTGAGAAATTCAAAGAGTTTCGACACGAAGTAGAAAAAAGACCGGAAAAAGTATTAAAACATTACGGTCGGACCATGGTGGAGAATACTTAAGCAATGAGTTTCTCGATTACTTGAAAGAATATGATATTCTTTCACAGTGGACTCCTCCCGGAACACCTCAATTAAACGGTGTGTCCGAACAGAGAAATTGAACTTTGTTGGACATGTTAAGGTCTATGATGAGTCGCACAGAGCTACCAATTTCCTTCTAAGGATATGCATTGAACAGTGCAATACTTATTTTGAATAAGGTTCCGTCAAAGTCTGTTCAACAGACTCCATATGAAATATGGACAGGAAAGAAACCGGGTTTCTCATTCCTGAAGATTTGGGGATGCTGGGCATACGTTAAACGTTTGGATTGTACAAAACTAGAACCCAAATCAGATAAATGTCTATTTGTAGGTTATCCTAGGGAAGCCAAAGGATATTACTTCTATCACCCACAAGAGAACAAAGTATTTGTTGCTCTACATGCGGTTTTCCTCGAAAAGGAATTCCTAAATGCAGTGGTAAGTGGGAGGAAAGTAGAACTCGATGAAAATCAGAGTGATACTGTTCCTGGCACCGATTCCTTAACGGAACACAAACAGTTCATCAGGGATGAGATTGTACCACAATCTTCTAATACACAAGAACCGCGTAGGTCGGAGAGAGTCAGAAAACAACCTGAGAGGTATGGGTTTCTGATTTCACCTCATGTGGATATTAATCTTATTGAGGAAGACGAACTGGCTACGTATGAGGAAGGGATACAAGATATCGACTCCGATTTATGGCAAGAAGCCATGAAGTCCGAAATGGATTCCATGTACACCAACCAATTTTGGACACTAGTTGATGCACCAGAAGGCGTAAAGCCTATTGGTTGCAAATGGGTCTTCAAGAAGAAGACCGACATGGATGGCAACATACAAACGTACAAAGCTAGGCTTGTAGCGAAAGGGTATCGTCAACGACATGGTGTCGATTACGATGAAACTTTTTCACCTGTTGCCATGAATAAATCTATTCGGATAATGCTTGCTATTGCTGCATATTTCGATTACGAAATATGGCAGATGGACGTCAAAATCGCTTTCCTTAACGGAAACCTTTTGGAGGATGTTTATATGCAACAGCCTGACGGTTTTGTCGTACCAAAACATGCAAACAAGGTTTGCAAGTTAAATCGATCCATTTATGGATTGAAGCAAGCATCGCGTTCTTGGAACCAATGTTTTGATGAGATCATAAAAGAATATGATTTCGTTCAAAACGAGGATGATCCTTGTGTATATAAGAAGGTTAGTGGGAGCGCACTGACATTCATTGTCCTTTACGTAGATGATGTATTGCTTATTGGCAATGACATTCTCATGCTACAATCAGTGAAAGCTTGGCTTTCATTAAAATTCTCCATGAAAGATCTGGGAGAAGCAGCCTTTATTTTGGGAATAAAGATCTACCCGGATAGATCTAGAAAGCTGCTTGGACTCTCCCAGAGCACATACATTGACAAAGTGTTGAAAAGATTCAACATAAATCAGTCTAAGAGGGGACTATTGCCAGTGTCACATGGCGTCACTCTATCTAAGGACATGTGTCCTAAAACTCAAGATGAGAGAGACAACATGAGTCGGATCCCGTTCACTTCTGCAGTTAAATCTATCATGTATGCCATGATATGTACGCGACCTGATGTCTCGTATGCTTTGAGCATGTGTAGTCGCTATCAGGCCGATCTAGGTGATGGTTTCTGGGTTGCGGTTAAGAACATCCTTAAGTATCTTAGACGAACTAAAGATATTTTCTTAATCTATGGAGATGGAGAACTTGAGGTAACTGGGTTTACCGATGCAAGTTTCCAAACGATAAAGACGACTGTAAGTCGCAATCCGGGTATATATTTTGTTTGAACAACGGAGCAGTAAGCTGGAAATCTTCCAAGCAATAGACTATTGCTAATTCAACAATAGAAGCAGAATATATTGCTGCAGCTGAGCCCGTTCCTTTGTATTGTGACAATAACGGGGCTATAGCGCAAGCTAAGGAATCGCGGTCTCATCAACGATCTAAGCATGTACTTCGACGTTACCATATGATTCGTGAGATCATACATCATGGCGATGTGAAGATCGCATCAGATGACAACATTGCAGATCCGCTGACGAAGGTTATTCCTCAGTAAAAGTTTGAGCGACATGTACATAGTTCAGGTGTTAGATACTTGAGTGATTGGCTATAGGCCAAGTGGGAGATTGTTGGATAATTATGACCCATAGCATCACTATTTGTAAAAAGACATTGTGGTTTTTGTATAAATTAACTATGTGATAAAGGAAATTGCCATTTTATCATTTTGTAATTAGATTACTTGAATATATATATAAATGATAAAAGTCCTTATGATTAGTTCCGGATTATAAGATATGAGACAATATCAATATACTAAAGGTTTAATCATTAAATATCCCTAATCGTAGTATTATCGAGACTGGACATCAATAATGCAGAATAGGCTAGTATTACACTTGTGCGCGTTATGGAAGTGTAGCGTTATAGTTCTCATATATTTGGGTATTGGATACTCATGCAAGTGTAATAAGAGGTTCTGTTTATCGATGGTACGGGAACAGCTTCGCTCTGGATAGACCCATCAGAATCCCATTGGTAGTATGACTATGTGTCTATGGGAATCCGAAGCAGGGTAGGTGTATTTGGTCTTAACCTGAGACTTGCATCGCTGAGACTTGCGAAAATCAGTACGCTTTGGTTTTGGTCGTCCAGGGCTTTAACAGGTTCTGTGTACGCTTCTTCTGGGTTTATTGAGAATCGTAGTGTATTGGGTGTGATGTCAAGATGGAAGTATCACTTCAGTCATATGGAGATGATGATCACGCATGGATACAGAGCTAATACTCTATTATGTTGCAACTATCGGGATAATATGACAAGGTCATGATTATCCGATTAAAGAGACTAGTTGCTAGTGATCTGGTATATGCTTCGTACGGGGCATACACTATTCCAGCCCCAGTCCTAGCATGTGACATCCGATATTGGATCGTAATACGCAATACTTGGTATATTACGCTTGACAAATATTATATATTCCTTAAAGAATATTTCTGGAGAATTGGGTAGGCACGGTGCTTTGCTAGAAGCCAACCATGTCTTGTAAATCGGTAATAACGTGGTACGGGGTACGTACGTATTCGGATAATCGACGATCGGATTTACTGCCAACATATCCAGGGATCTCATGGGTCGCTTCCTGAAGATTCACCGATGACATATGACACGAACATAATTAATCTAGGATTAATTATGAGAGAAAGAAAATTAATCTAGGATTAATAGCGGAAAGATTTTATCTGGGATAAAATTCATTTAGAAGAGAGAGAATGATTAATTTGGAATTAATCGATTAAATAATATATATTCGATATATTAATTGAAATTAGATTTCAACGCGGAATTAAAATTAGATTTTAATTCGGGCGAACAAATTAATTTAGAATTAATTCACGACCGACTTTCGTAATAGTTTTGCGAGACATTATTATTTAATTAAATTTGATTTAATTAAGTCCCAACGGAAAATTCGTTAATTCGGAATTAACGAACCCGAGCCCGGAATGTGTTTTGCGGGCCCACTCGGATTTTGAATTGAAGTGGTGCCCACATCAAGTCACATCACTAGTCAATCTCATCACTTGTTGGTGATGGAAGTTGTTAGTGGATTTTGACTTGTAAAACACATTTCCTTATTTTATTTGATGTGTGATTGACTTATACTAACTCTTAGAGATTTGGTATTACTTACTTTGATTTTTGAAAAATCAAATAACACACTCATTTTTTCTCTCCTTCTTGCAATTGGCGTGAACCACCACTTTCTCTTCTCCTCTCTATTTTGCCGAGAGTTGCTTACTCTCTAGGGAAGATTTTGTTGCAATTTATTCCATTGCTAGCACATAAAATGGTCTACAAAGGTGATATGGAAACTATCCCCTTGAGTTTGGAATTCTAAGATCAAGCTTGGAGCTAAAACATACAATCAAAGGAGGGCTTGGAGCACTACACAAAGGTTGTAAATTTTTGTTATCTCCACATCCGCCATAATCGATCGTTGTAAGTATTTTTCCGCAATCTTACTTCGATTATTCAGACTTGTTTATGCTTAATAGATCCTTGGCATGTTCTAGGAGAACCCAACAGTTTGACTTAATATACTATATGTGACAACGAGAGTACAGCTTCGGGTTTTTTAGTGGAATAACCCGGAATTAATAATTCAGAGTATTTAATTAAGAGCTTAATTAATATTTTGAGATTATTGGAGCTCAGCACCGTAGGTCCATTTGGTCCCGTGCTAGCTCAATATAATATAGCAGATTTAATATAATTGGATAGTCCAATTATATACTGACATATGTATAAATATTATTAATATGATTAATAATATTATTTTGTCACACTTGAAATTATATATTGAAATTTAATATATGGTTTTATTAAATATATGATATTTAAACATATGTTATTAAATTATATTAAATATAATTTAATGAAAGGTTAAATTAGTAATTTCAAAATTATGGGTTTTGGAAACCCTTGGATTTAATTTGAAAGTTACAAATTTTAAAGGCATTAACCTTTTTATTTTTGTAACATCTTTACCATTATGGAAAGTAAATATTGATGTTACAAATTTTTTTGAATTTTCATATTCCTTGGCCGAATTTTCTAAAGGATGTGAGAAGGGTTTGTTAATTTTGGAAATTAATAACCATAAGTATAAAAAGAAAATTGGATTTTCTTTTTGCCTAATCTCTCATTCTAACCCTAGCCTCCATCTTATTCTTCTCCAAATTCTCTCATAGTGTTGAGAAAATAAAAATAAGAACAAGAAGAAAAATAAAAGATTTCCTTAGTGTGACATTATTCTCTAAAACGTTTAGAGATTAATTTTGTAAGTCTAGCCCATACTAGTTTCCATGGGTAACGAGATATAGCTCGAAAGACTTTGTGGTGTTAAACCAAAACTCATCTCTTTCATTCTCTATAACCCACGGCAGTGAGGCTCATTTTTCCTCACTGTCGCAACTTCTGTTGGTGAAACAAGGCTCGATTTGTTTCCGCTTTAATCTAGAATTTTTGGGAAACATATAGGGTTGTTTTAAGGCTGTGCTGGGGCCATTTTTCCTTGAAAAATCAGACCTGAAATATCACAGTAGTTCACGCATTTTAGGGGCTGTTTTTGTAGTGAGCTGGCCGCGAATCGGGTCCAAAACAGTCCAGTTTTTTTGCCGTTGTTCGGGGACTATTCCGGGATTTTTCCGGGGCTATTTCGGGGTTGGAATTTTGTCTAAAACAGAAGTAAAATTTCAGTGGTGGTACTGATATCACTCGGCCTCTTGGTGAGAAGGGCAAAAAAAATTTCATGTTCGATCTGGGTGCCTAACGTGTTTCCTCTGCGCTAGGAAAATGGTTCCTACACACGCAATTCAGGATAAAATAAAATATCTACAGAAAAATAACACTTATGAGATAGTTTAGCTCCTGCACGGCATGAAGGCACTGGAGAACAAATGGGTGTTCAAGCTGAAGAAAGACGGCATCGGAAATGTGGTGAAACACAAAACCCGATTAGTAGTCAAAGGATTCCTACAGAAAAATGGAATCGACTTTGATGAAATTTTTTCACCAGTTGTAAAAATGGCTTCAATCCGAGTTATCCTAGGATTGGTAGCCAGTTTAAACTTATAGCTTGAACGGATGGATGTTAAGACATCATTTCTTCATGGTGATCTAATTGAAGAAATCTACATGGAGCAGCCAGAAGGTTTCAGGAAAAGATAACATTATTTTCAAGCTGAAGAAGAGCTTGACGGCCTCAAGCAAGCGCCAAGGAAGTGGTACCAGAAGTTTGGCTCGGTCATGGTGAGTCAAGGCTACAAAAGAACTGCAGCAGACCAGTGTGTTTACATTCAAAGATTTTCGGATGGAAATTTTGTTGCTCTTCTACTATACGTAGATGACATATTGATCGTTGGACAAGATGCAGTGAAGATCAGCCAGCGGAAGAAGGAACTCTCTAAATCTTTCGACATGAACCAGCTCAAAAGTTTTTAGGAATGCAAATAGTTCGAGATAGACAGAAAAAAAGTTTGTGGCTTTCATATAAGAGTTATATTGAATGGAAAATTAGGAGATTATATATACATAATGCCAAACTTGTCAGCATTCCGCTAGCGCACCACTTCAAATTGAGCAAGAGTTTGTGTCCTTCATCCAAGAAAGAGATAGATAAGATGTCATCAGTGCCATATTCTTCCGCAGTTGGAAGCCCAATGTATGCTATGGTATGTACCAGGGCAGATATTACTCATGCAGTGGGTGTAGTGAGTAGTTTTCTCTCTAACCGAGAAAAGCAACACTGAGAGGCAATCAAATAGATTCTCATGTACCTCAAGGGTACATCGAAGTTATGTATGAGCTACGGGGGAGCTGATCCAATCTTGGAAGGCTATACAGATTCAGATGTAGCATGAGATCTTAATAGTATGAAATCTACATCAGGTTTCATCTACACTTTTGTAGGGGGAGCTGTGTCATGACAGTCAAGATTGCAGAGGTGTATTGCATTATTCACAACAGAAGCTGAGTATATTGCACCAACGGAAGAAGGAAAAGAAATATTGTGGTTAAATCATTTTCTCCAAGAATTAAGGATCAAGCAGACAGAATACAAGATACATTCTGACAGTTAGAGTGCTCTGGACTTGAGCAAGAACTCAATGTATCATTCCCGAACAAAGCACATCGATATTCGCTATTATTGGATACGTGAGGTGATAGATCAACAACTGTTGAGACTAGTGAAGATCCATACATATGAGAATCCAGCTGGCATGTTAACAAAAATGGTTACGCGGGACAAGCTAGAGCTGTATAAAGACATAATCGGGATAACTATCAGATGAAAATCATTACGGATGCAGCTGGAGGGGGAGAATTATAGAATCCAACTACCATGCATGTCATGCATGGTGTACAAACAACTTTAGGTGGAAAATAAGCTTTGTGGAAATTTGGTGCAAAGATACAAACTACTTTAGGTGGAGCATTATTTATTTGTTGACATTTGAGCCTTGTGTTTAGCTATAAATTGAGAGCTCAAAGCATCCCAAAATATTAAAGCTTCATGTTAAGAAAGCTTTGAGAGTACTAGAGAGTGAGGTTTTTTGTAAAGTTTAAACACTTGTAAAGTTCTATTCTTGTAGTAATAAATTCGATTTTTCCTCAAAACATTCTTCAGTGATCAAAGAATCATTATAATCTTATCCAAATGGCCCTTCACATATTTATCATTCATTGTAGGCAACTTGAGGAAGAGTTGTCTTGCCTAACCAATGATTTGGACGCTTTTTTGTTCTTCACTGCACTCACACAACAACTTACTTATGAGTTCATTCATCTCATCATCACATAATCATCCGTTGATGGTAAATTTCAACCTCGAGGAACTCTGAAACTTGAAGTGGGGTATAAAAAGTTTTGAGCTTAACATGTGGAGGTCCAAGGTCCTTGCGAGGTTGAGAAATTAGACAAATAGCCCGAACCCGAGGTACAGAGGGACGCCAGAAGGAAGAGCCAGTTGAGGATAGGCTGGGATATCGACCCGGCCTGATGGACGGGTATCAGATTCAACTCCGCTTCAGCATCTGTGAAGTCTGACCTGAGGTGGTCCCATGATTACCGACCCGACCTGTTAAAGAAGCAAGGAAGAGGATCCAGCGCTATTCCACCTAGCACACCGACTAGAAGACCGAGGTCAGGGTTGCAGTATCTTGTGCTTATGTATGAATGGCGTAAGTTGTACATGAAAGTTTGAGCCTCCGGCATGCTAATATGACGGGAGTTGGTCAGAAACTTTCCTTCTGACACACGAAACAACGTTGGAGTGGTTGATTTGCAGGCTGTAACATGGGCAGAACGTGTTGCAAAGGATAAAGGTAGGAATGATGGCTTTTTGCTGACAGAGGATGGTTGAGTCAGAAGACCAGAGCTACTGTTTGCAGAGCAGTTCGGGGAAAGGAACATGGGCGACAGTGATATATAGGATGACGTGAGCTGATATCACGAGTTGGTGGAACAGTGGATTTGAGAGCCTATATAAAGAAGTCGAAGATTATGTTTCGAGAGTTGGTTCTTTTTGGTTAGCAATTTCTACATTTACCACTTATAAAGAAACCTGAAAGCTTAGTGAGAGAGAGAGAAAGCTAGTCGGTCTTGACCCGAGCTCGTAATAAAATTTCATTTTTTTGCTCCCGTGAACGTAGGTTGGAGCCACTCTCAACCGAACCACGTTAATTTTTTGTTTTCTCTGTGATTTTCTATTTGTTTGTCAAGTTTGTTTTGGTTCCTAACTAACCAAATAAATTCACTGCTTGTGGAAGGTTTGTTCAAGGGAGGTTTGTTCGAGGGATCGAATTCCCAAGTCATCTTTGGAACGAAAAATAACCGTCAACAAGTTTCATATTCAAGTTTTATTTTTCCTTTAATCCAAACATTGTTTTCTCAACTGGAACTGTCTCCAGTAGATCTTGAATTGATATAAAAAGCAGTTCTGTGAATGCTTCCAGTTCTGTGATTTTGTTGTTGTTGCATTAAGGCAACAAGATGCATTTCTCGGGCATTGTAATTGTTGATTAATTGGCTAAACATGTCTCTTAACCTTTGATTTTCCATAATCGTATGTTTCGGCTGCAATTGCAATTGCAATTGCGACAATTGATCAAATATCCAAAACTACTTCAATATATAAAAATAAAAAAAAAAAAAAAAAAAAAAAAAATGGACTCTTAAAGAATTGTACATATTTATATATCTTTTTAATTAATTCAATTTTAGCTCCCTTATCTTCCATATTATCATATGAAACTCCATCATCAACCGTTGATCGTTTCTACTGTTAGCGGTAAGAATATGCGTAAGCAAGTTTGTAATTAATTTTTATTAAAAAAAGGGCATTAATGGTAAAGTCTATTAATAAATAAAATAAATAAATAAACCAGTTTGGGAAATGCAAAATCCGATCCGAAAATTCTTGAACCTGACGGTATTCGATCGAGTACAATCATTTTTTACCCATCGATACCGCACAAGGTTCATGCATTTCCAAGACGGGTTTGTAAATTCCTTACAAATATGGAAAATTTATCCATCCTTAATTCATCGCAAGTATCACAAGGTACAAAGAAACCGCTGGGATTGGAAATTTTTCATAGTTTTTATAAAAGACTATGGACACACTTTTCAGAATCTTAAAAAATCCTATAATTTTAATTAGAGATAGCAGAAATTCAAGAGATGATGTCTACGGGGCCTTTCAATGGCGAAAATGTGTACGGGATATTTTTTATTTTATTGTTTTTTTTTTTTAAGTTTTTATGGAAAAAATTTAAGTGCAATAAGTATGAATGTAAATAGAAAATATCCTAATATATATAAATATATATAAATAATATAAATATAATGTTTTAAATGAAACTTGTCAAAAGCATAAAAAATTTTAGAAAATTTATAAATGTGGCAACTTATTTGTCATTTTTTTGGTCCTTAGGGATATAATTTATATATCCACTGCAAGAAAATTATGTTTCACCACGAATCGAATTTTATTACCCATAATAATATTTAACCATAAAATAATAGAGTTGAGCCAACTAGAATCCATAACCCGATTCTATAATCAGGTAGAACTGAACATCACACACAAATTAAATGGAGTCCTATCGTGATTGGATTTGAGAATCGAATCAGCTTTCAAACATTTCCAAAAAGAAGAAATTGGTTTTGGATTTTGTTTTAACAGAAACTGAACAGGCAACTATAAAGGGTCTGATTCAAAACAGTTGCTCTCTTAAATACAATGAACCCTCACGAGCAACAAAGCTTAACTTAATATATGAATCTCCTCATCTTAAGGAGAGAGTTCAAAACATGAGTTGGAATTCATTAAAATTGTAGTAGTATAAAGATAAGTAATGGTAGATTAGACTATTTAATATTTCTTATCAACAAAATATTACACGATAATTTACAATATGTAATATTAAACAACACTTTGATAAATGAATAATGCATCTTTTTATTTCATAATATATAATTTTGTTTATATTACATGAAACTCTATGACATATATCTCAATAATCTCCCACTTGCAATCACAACATAAGAATTTATTACTCAATCAAGGGGAAAAACGAGAAGGATTATATTAATCTCTCAAGAATATCACTTCTATAAACTTATCACGTCTCTCAAGAAGAATTTATACAAAGAACAATAACAATCACAACATAAGAATTACGTGGTTCAACGGGAAGTGCCTATGTCTATGGGGAGAGAATGAAAAATTCTTTATTACTCAATCAAGGGGAAAAAGTAGAAGGATTATAGTAATCTCTTAAGAATATCGATCTATAAACTTCTCATGTCTCTCAAGAATTCGTAGTACTCGAATTTATGTTAGATCTTCTTGAACTGCAAAGGCATGCTCTTTTTAAACTGTCAAGAATCCCTATTGGATATAGTTGTTTAATTGGTATTGTACTTGAACTCCTTGTTGTATTGAACACGTAATCACTTGTATTTATTTATAGTTAAAAGAATTTTTCTTATTTTCCTAATAAAATTAGGATACTGATTGTTGGTCGGCCATGCATGTCATGTTCTCTAAATAAGTCATGTGCAACTTGTTAAGTTTGGTGTAGAGAATCATCAACCCGACTTGATTAATTAGTATTTTGTTGCTATTGTGACTTACTGTTAAAGTATATGCCATAAAACCTATTGTACGTGTCATAGTTTAAAAAATGCATTGGTTTTTGTATACATCGTTTTACATACATATTTTATGTGTATGTCCCAAGATATTATGTCAGATGAATATCGTTAATCCAAAAAATATTTGTGATTATGAGAGTACACGATATTTATACGTATAAGTCTCAAATTAAGTTCTGGGTAAAATATAATTATTATACAGGATCATAATATATCACTCGACCAATATTATTGTGTGTTGCCTAAATTGACATCCTATGTTAATAGAATGAATGATGAGTCTCATATAATAAGAACACAAAATAATAGATATCTTCATTAGTATAATGAAATATCGAACACGACCACAAAAGAGTAAGATCACATGATAATATTATCTAAAGTCATTGATCTTCGTAATAATACATTAGTGTCGTCGTATTTTTTGACCTGAGATCACAAGTTGACTTGTACGATAGTACTCATGGTTCACTAGTATATCATCATATGACTAGTTACATCATTTGAATAAATACTAGATGGTCTTGAGCTAATAACGTACGAAGTCATGTGTGCTTCAAGAACGGATGATAGCTTTGATAATAAAAGTTATAGATATTTCAAGGAAACTCAAAGGTGTGGATTCAAGTCTTTGGCCAAAGCAGTCGATATCTTAGAGCTATCAAATTTATGAGATCGAGTTTTGAAATATATCGAGTGGTAAGATTTGACCTAACCATGATCCCAGACTTGATAAGGAACATAAAATATCAGAAGGAATGAGATGACATGCTCGAAGTGTATTCTAACAGGTTCATATGTTTTCCCACTTCATTCATCGACTAAGGACTATATCATGCTGCTAGGCGTTTACCCATGGTATGTGGGATAACATATAGATGAAATATAAAGAAATAATATCATCTCACTGCTACTCGATAATGAATCTAGAATGTTCACACAAATATAGTTTTTGTTTATGTTACAAATTAAGGACTTTTATTAAAAGTTAATAAATGATTATTTTGGCAATTAATATGAAAAATAGATTTTCAATTAAAATAGGATTTCCTAATAAGATTAGGGCATTCAGAATATTTCAAAAATATTAATTTGATTAATAAATTTGAAATATAAAAATTAGATTTAATTGATTAAATAAATATTAGATATTTATATTAAGTAGATTAAATTTAATTAAATGTAATTTGATTAGTTGTTAAATAAATTAAGTAAGTTGAAATTAATTCATAGTTAATTAATTAATTTTTGGGCTAGCATTCTAATTAATTAGAGTCCTAATATAGATTAAATAGAGAAGTCTTATTTAATAAGTAATTCTTATTTAATTAAGTTTCCAAATTTAATTTGAAAAGAACTTAAAGAGACTAAATCTGATTTGAAGAGATCTTGAATTGTCCTTATTGTATTGAGATACAAACAAGGCAATCCCAGCTCTATAAATAAGCATAAATTTTGGCAAAGAGTAGCAAGTTTCTCCTTGGCCGAATTCGACATTCTCTCTCTTTGGTTGTTCCAAGTTTGCTATAAGATTATATTTCTTTGATCCATAATCTAAGACTTCAACATCTAAGAAAGAAGAAAATAGAAGAAAATATCAGTGGTGGTACTGGTATCACTCGACCACTTGGTGGAAAGGTAAAAAAAAATTTCAAGTCCGATCCGGGTGTCTAACGTGTTTCGGCTATGCTAGGAAAATGGTTCTTACACACGCAATGCACGATAAAATGAAATATCTGCAGAAAAAATGATTATTATGACATAGTCAAGCTCCCTCATGGCATAAAGGCACTGGAGAACAAATGGGTGTTCAAGCTAAAGAAATATGGCAACGAAAATGTGGTGAAACACAAAACTCGGTTAGTAGTTAAAAGCTTCTTACAGAAAAATGGAATCGACTTTGATGAAATTTTTTCACCAGTAGTAAAAATGGCTTCAATCCAAGTTATCATAGGATTGGTAGCCAGTTTGAACTTAGATCTTGAACGGATGGATGTTAAGACATCTTCTTCATGGTGATCTAATTGAATAAATCTACATGGAGCAGCCAGAAGGTTTCAGGAAAAAATAACCTTATTTTCAAGCTGAAGAAGAGCTTGTACGGCCTCAAGCAAGCGCCAAGGAAGTGGTACCAGAAGTTTGAATCGGTCATGGTCAGTCAAGGAACTACAGCAAACCAGTATGTTTACATTCAAAAGTTTCCGGATGGAAATTTTATTGCTCTTCTACTATATGTAGACGACATGTTAGTCGTTGGACAAGATGCAGCGAAGATCAGCCAGCTAAAGAAGGAAATCTCTAAGTTTTGACATGAACCAGGTCAACAATAGTTTGTGGGTTTCATAGGAGAGTTATATTGAACGGAAAATTAGGAGATTCGATATACAAAATGCCAAACCTGTCAACATTCCGCTAGCGCACCACTTCAAATTTAGCAAGAGTTCGCGTCCTTCATCCAAGAAAGAGATAGATAAGATGTCATTAGTGCCACATTCTTCCGCAGTTGGAAGCCTAATGTATGCTATGGTATATATAGACAAGATAATTTTCACGTAGTAGATGTAGTGAGTCATTTTCTCTCTAACCCAGAAAAAATACTTGGAGGCAATCAAATAGATTCTCAAGTACCTCAAGGGTACATCAAAGTTATGTATGTGCTACGGGGAGCTTATCCAATCTTGGAAGGCTATACAGATTTAGATGTGGCAGGAGATCTTGATAGTACGAAATCTACATCAGGTTTCATCTACACTTTTGTAGGAGGAGCTGTGTCATGGTAGTCAAGATTGCAGAGATGTATTGCATTATCCACAACAGAAGCTGAGTATATTGCAGCAACAGAAGCTGAAAAGGAAATATTGTGGTTAAATCATTTTCCCCAAGAATTAAGGATCAAGTAGACAGAATAAAGATATATTTTGACAGTCATAGTGCTCTGGACTTGAGCAAGAACTCAATGTATCATTCCCGGATGAAGCACATCGATATTCGCTATCATTGGAAACGCGAGGTGATGGATCAACGACTGCTGAGACTAGTGAAGTTCTATACATATGAGAATCCCGCTGACTTTTTAACAAAGGTTGATATATGGGACAAGCTAGAGTTGTACAAAGACATAGGCGGGATAGATGTCAGATGAAAATCGTTACGGATGCAGCTGGAGGGGGAGAATTATACAATCCAGCTTCCATGCATGTCATGCATGATGTACAAACAACTTTAGGTGGAAAACAAATTTTGTGTAAATTTGGTGCAAAGATACAAACGACTTTAGGTGAGCACTATTCATTTGTTGACATTTGAGCCTTGTGTTTGGCTATAAAATGAGAGCTCATTGAGAGCTCAAAGCATCCAAAAATATTAAAGCTTCATGTTAAAAAAGCTTTGAAAGTGTTAGAGAGTGAAGTTTTTTGTAAAGTTTAAACACTTGTAAAGTTATATTCTCGTAGTAATAGATTCTATTTTCCTCAAAACACTCTTCAGTGATCAGAGAATCATAATAATTTTATCAAAATGGCCTTTCACATATTTATCATTCATTGTAGGCATGTTGAGGAAGAGTTGTCTTGCCTAACCAACGATTTGGACGGTTTTTTGTTCTTCACTGCACTCACACAACAACTTACTTATGAGTTCATTCTTCTCATCATCACAGAATCATCTGTTGATGGTAAATTTCAACCCCGAGGAACTCTGAAACTTGAAGAGGGTATAATAAGTTTTGAGCTTAATACATGGAGTCCAAGGTCCTTGCGAGGTTGAGAAATTAGAGAATGGGCCCGAACCCAAGGTACACGGGGACGCCATAAGGAAGAGCCAGTTGAGGATAGGCCTGGGATATTGATCCGACCTGATGGACATGAATCAGATTCAACTCTGTTTAAGCATCTCTGAAGTCTGACCCGAGGTCCCATGATTACTGACCCGACCTGTTAAAGAAGCAAGGAGGAGAATCCAACGTTATTCCACCTAGCACACCGACTAGGAGACTGAGGTCGGGGTTGCAGTATTTCGTGCTTATGTATGAATGGCGTAAGCTGTACATGAAAGTTTGAGCCTCCGGCAGGCAGATATGATGTGAGTTGGTCAGAAACTTTCCTTCTGACACACAGAACAATGTTGAAGTGGTTGAATTACAGGTTTGTCACATGGCAGAACGTGTTGCAGAGATAAAAGGTAGGAATGATGGCTTCTTGCTGACAGGGAATGGTTGAATCAGAAGACCAGAGCTACTGTTTGTAGAGTAGTTCGGGGAAATGAGCATGGGCGACAGTGATATATAGGATGACGTGAGTTGACGTCACGAGTTGGTGGAACAGTGGATTTGAGAGCCTATATAAAGAAGTCGAAGATTAAGTTTCGAGAGTTGGTTCTTTTGGTTAGCAATTTCTACACTTTACCACTTATAAAGAGAGCCCGAAAGCTTAGTGGGAGAGAGAGAAAGCTAGTCCTCTTTATCCGAGCTCGTTATAAAATTTCCTTTCTTTCCTCTCGTGGACCTAGATTGGAGCCACTCTCCACCGAACCACGTTAATCTTTTGTTTTCTCTGTAATTTTCTATTTGCTTGTTAAGTTTATTTTGGTTCCTAGTTAACCAAAAAATTCATTGCTTGAGGGAGGTTTATTCGAGAGATCGAATTCCCAAATCATCTTTGGAACGAAAAACAGTCGTCAACAAGTTTCATGTTCAAGTTTTATTTTTCCTTCGATCCAAACATTGTTTTCTCCGCTGGAACTGCCTCCAGTAGATCTTGAATTGATATCTGATTCCTAATCCATCCTGGATTTGTTTGGGACGGATCAAGAATTAGATATTTATCGCGAATTTGGATTTTTTTTTTTTTTTTTTTTTTGAAGAAGTTCTGTGAATGCTTTCAGTTCTGTGATTTTGTTGTTGTTGCATTAAGGCAACGAGATGCATTTCTCGGGCATTGCAATTGTTGATTACTTGGCTAAACATGTCTCTTAACCTTTGATTGTCCATAATCGTATGTTTCAGCTGCATTGCAATTGCGACAATTGGTCAAATATCCAAAACTACTTCAATATATAAAAATATAAATATAAAAAAATAAAAATAAAAATGGACTCTTAAATCATTGTACATATTTATATATCTTTTTAATTAATTCAATTTTAGCTCCCTTATCTTCCATATGATCGTATGAAACTCCATCATCAACCATTGATCGTTTCTACTGTTAGCAGTAAGAATATGCGTAAGCAAGTTTATAATTAATTTTTATTAAAAAAGGCATTAATGGTAAAGTCTATTAATAAATAAAATAAATAAATAAACGAGTTTTGGAAATCCAAAATCTAAAATGGAAATTCTTGAACCCGACGATATCCGATCATGTACACTTTTTTTTTTACCAATCGATACCGAATAAGGTTCTTGCATTTCCAAGACCGGTTTGTAAATTCCTTACAAATACGGAAAATTTATCCATCCTTAATTCCTCGCAAGTATCACAAGGTATAAAGAAACTGTTGGGATTGGAAATTTTTCATAGTTTTTTAAAAAGATTATGGACACACTTTGAATCTTTAAAAATCCTTTAATTTTAATTAGAGATGGCAAAAATTCAAGAGATGAGGTCTACGGGCCTTTCTCCTTTAGGTCGAGAAACAAAGATGAAAATTTTAAATTTAAAATTAATGAAGAAAATGTGTACAAGGATTTTTTTTTTTTTTTTTTTTTTTTTTTTTTTTTTTTTTTTTAGTTTTTATAGAAAATTTTTAAGTGCAATAAGTATGAAAGTAAATAGAAAATATCCTTATATTTATAAATATATATAATAATATAAATATAATGTTTTAAATGAAACTTGTCAAAAGCATAAAAAATTTTAGAAAAATTTATAAATGTGGCAACTTATTTGTCATTTTTTTGGTCCTTAGGGATATAATTTATATATCCACTGCAAGAAAATTATGTTTCACCACGAATCGAATTTCATTACCCATCATAATATTTAGCCACGAAATAATAGAGTTGAGCAAACTAGAATCCATAACCCGATTCTATAATCAGGTAGAACTGAACATCACACACAAATTAAATGGAGTCCTATCGTGATTGGATTTGAGAATCGAATCACCTTTCAAACATTTACAAATAGAAGAAATTGGTTTTGGATTTTGTTTTAACAGAAACTGAACAGGCAACTATAAAGGGTCTGATTCAAAACAGTTGCTCTTAAATACAATGAACCCTCACGAGCAACAAAGCTTAACTTAATATATGAATCTCCTCATTTTAAGGAGAGAGTTCAAAACATGATTGGAATTCATTAGAATTATAGTACTATAAAGATAAATAATGGTAGATTAGACTATTTAATAATTCTTATCAACAAAATATTATTTGGGGAAAAATCAGGCACATGACACGTGACCAAATACATTCCAAAGGGGACCCAAATCCCTCTTCAGGGCCTGACAACAAAACCTATCATCAGAGTCTCAGGGCAGAACCTACCATCAAAGTCTGAAGGCAGAATCTATCATCAGAATCTGAAATCAGGACCTCCGTCAAAGTCCAAATTCAGAGCTACCTGATAGAAGTTCCATCTCAGGCTTGGGTCCAATAAAGGCAAGCAAAGATCGTTCGAAGATTGAGCCCGAAATATCAGCTTCTTAATGACACGAATCTGCTGAACAAAGAATGAGACAGTCAATTAATTAATTTCCATTTCTTTAGACTAAAACACCATCTAGAATAGGGAAGTTCCGAGATTCTAGGGAGTGGGCCAGTTAATGAGAAACATGAATGGAATGTAACTGCTATTAGTTTATTTTTCTTGTAATGAGATATTATAAATAGTGTTAAAAACTCTAAAGTGAGGGATCAACCTTTTTTTATCAAGTAATAATAAAGAACTCTTTACCTGTCTCTATATTTTGTTGAATTTATTGTTTGGCGCCCTCTGTGGGAAACATAGGCAAAAAGCTGTGTTCACGATTTCCTACAATTACCTAATTCAAAAAACGAGTCAGAATGACCCCAAGAAACAAAGATTCTGAAATCTCTGTATTCGCCGCTCACTAGGAGGAAGACGTATCCAACCATATGATACCATCGGTGGACATCTCGATAATTAGGGACGAAATGATGAACCAAATGGAAGACCAAATGCAAGCCATGAAAAAGCAATTCCAGGAACATATGCAAGCCATGCAGCAAGAAAATCAAGTGCTCAAAGCTCAGATCCAGAAGTTGGCCCCACCAAAGACAAAGGGAAAGGGAAAGAAGTCTAGAACCCGCGCGAGGAGGGACGACATGAGAAGAACCATGGTGAAACACCCCAAGGAAAGAACCTCATCCAGATTGATGATGCGGGCTCTGATACATATGACTCTAGGAGTCAAGGCCGGACGTGGAGAGAGGTGGAGTATAGAAAGAGAGGTAAAGATCTGGAGGTGAGTCGCAACAGAAAGAACATTCACTGGAACGAAGAGTTTGTCGATGAAAAGCTAGTGGTGGCCATAGCAAAAAGGATTGGGGACATTCGAGTGCAGACCCCTATGGACTTGGCTGCCCTGGCGATTAGGGGGATGTCCACTTCCACATTCCAGGAATGGATCGAAGAGGAGTTGAAGCCCCGAGACTTCACCCTGTTATGTCCTAGACATGCCAAGGATATCTAAGAATGATTTGTGTGTGAATAATTCAAAGGGAGTTGCGGAATACTCACATTGATCGGGTTTGAAATTTTGTAAAAACTTCATGGATGTGGAAGCTTCAAGCTTTCTTTGTTGTTCCAAACTAATGGGTGAGTTTCCCTATCACCTTCACTTGACTCCTTATGTGCTAGCAAGAACAAATTTAGAAAGAAAAATTTTCCCTTCCAAAGGAAGTAGTATTCGGCCAAAGAGAGAGATTTTGGGAGATGATGAATAGTCTCCTTTTAGTTTCCAAAACTTTACTTTAAATATTATGTGATGTGTGATTAATGCCCAATAATTAAAGTTGCAAACCACTTCCTTCACCAAAAAGTGACATGTGATGTAAGTGATGTGGGTCCACCCAAATTTGAATTCCAAATTCAAGTTGGCTTTACACACACACTTTGGGCCCGGTTCGTTTAATCCGACTAAACAAATTTTTCCGTCGCAATGTAATTAAATCTAATTTAATTAAATAATAATGCCTAGCAAAATTATTACGCAAGTCGCTTACGAATTATTTTCAAGTTAATTCGTTCGCTAAAATTATAATCCAATTTAATTCCGCATTGAAATCCAATTTCAATTAATATATCCAATATATTATTTTTAGCCCAAATAAATAAATTAAATAGAAAAATCTAATTTAACTATTAAATTTATTTTACCGATTAATTCCAAATTAATCGCGTCTCTATTTTTCAAGAATTAATCCCAGATTAATTCTTGACGCAATTAATCCCAGATTAATTTTCTCTCTGTTAATTAATCGCAGATTAATTCTTACCGTAATTAATCCCAGATTAATTTTATCTCTCATGATTAATCCCATATTAAATATTTGTTCGAGTCAAATCTCATCGGTGAATCTTTGGGAAGCGACCCAAGAGATCCATGATATGTTGGCAGTAAATACGGTCATCGGACTATCCGAACACGTGCGTACCCCGTACCACGTTCTTACCGATTTACAAGACATGGTTGACTTTTAGCAAAGCATAGTGCCTACCCTATTCTCCAGAAATATATTCAACATGGAATATATATAATCTGTATCAGGTGTAGTATACAATGTATTGCGTATTGCGATCCAGTATCAGATATCACATGCTAGGCCTGGGGATGGAATTGTGCATGTCCCATACGAAGCATATATCGGATCACTAGCAACTAGTCTCTATAATCGGATAATCATGACCTAGTCATACTATCCCAATAGCTGCAGCATTTAAGAGTACCAGTTCTGTATCCCTGCGTGATCATCATCTTCATATGACTGAAGTGATACTTCCATCTTGACATCACACCCAATACACTACGATTCTTAGTATACCCAGAAGAGGCATACACAGAACATGTTAAAGCTCAGGACGACCAAAACCAAAGCATACTGATTGTCGCAAGTATTAGCGATGCAAGTCTCAGGTTAAGACCAAATACACCTACCCTGATTCGGATTCCCATAGACACATAGTCATACTACCAATGGGATTCCGAGGGGTCTATCCAGAGCGAAGCTGTTCCCGATCCAACGGCTAACAGAACCTCCTATCACACTTGCATAAGTATCATATACTTAAATATATGAGAACTATGTCGTTAAGCTTCCATAACACGCATAAGTGCAATACTAGCCTATTCTGAATTATCGATGTCCAGTCTCGATAATACTACGACTAGAGATATTTAATGATTAAACCTTTCATGGATTAATATTGTCTCATATCTTATTAATCCGGTATTAATCATATGAACTTGTATCATTTATATATCCAAGTAATCCAATTACAAATGATAAAAGAGCAATTTCTTTTGTCACATAGTTCATTTGTACAAAGAACACCATGTCTTTTACAAATAATGATGCTATGGGTCATAATTGTCCAACACACCCCACCTACCTTTAATAAACATACAGAGAAGTCAGACTTAGTCACCCATATGGTCTAGTTTTGACAGAGGCTCTCACTATAGACCACCAACGAGGCTGTAATGTGCAAGATGTTCGTTACCACTCTTGCTGGAAATGCCCTCTCTTGGTTCCCGTAATTTCCAGAGAGATCCATAGGGAGATTCAAAGAACGAGGGCGAAGGTTCATCAAGTAGTACCAAAGCAACCGCTCTTTTAAAGTTACTATGGCAGACCAGCAGTTGGAGCAGATATATGATGAGCGCTCTAGGCAGTACTTACAAAGGTTCGTTGACAAGATGAACACCATCAACAACTTAGATTCTAAGTTAGCAACGGCCTTCTTCGTCAGAGGATTAGTCAATGGGTCCTACATTCATATGGAGTTCCTGAAGGCGCCTCCACATGACATGTCAGAAGTACGGGCCAGAGCCGAAGGCTTGCTGAAAGTAATAGAGAATAGAAACAGGATATCTCAAGCTGTTGCGATCACAGTGATAGATCAAGGTCGCATCAGTGGAAGAATTATAAATGAGCAGAACCAAGACTCAAGAAAAAAAAAAGCCAGAGGGAGACATAAAGAGAGTCAAGACTTCATGAGAAACTGAACGGATTGGAAGATACGAGTCAGAGCCCAAGTGCCCGAGGTGGGAAGATGATGGGGTGTTATATGAATTCACCTTACCATATGAGCAGATCTTCCACAAAGTGAAAAATCAAGACCTGTTCAGAGAACCACAACTGATGAGAGTGCAAAAGAGCTACTGTGAGTTTCACATAAAATTAGGACATACCACCGCCATACATAAGAACCTATACCAGCAGCTGAAAGTGATTATAAAGAAAGACAAGTTGTTACAGTATTTGAAATGAAAAAGACAGCTGGAAACTGGAGCTTCACCATGGGATCAGAGCTAGAGAAGCGTCCAACATGGTCCTGAAACAACACCGAGCAGTACCTTAGGGGTGTGGGGGTTGGTTCATGTTTCCTGTGTAAGGGTGGACGTGTCCAAAGAAAGATATGGGAAACAATGCTTATAAGAACTCTGGATCATAAAAAATGAGGACCCGATGAGGGTCTTCGAATTTCAAGTGAACTACATCAGGTTAGGAGCAGAACCAAACACCTACTCAACACCGATCTCATTCACGGATAAAGATATGGACATGGTGAGGCCAGCTGACTCGGATCGTCTGGTAATCAGATTATGTATAGCAGATGCAATGGTGTCCCGTGTGTTGGTAGACGAATGGAGCAGCTTAGAGATCATATTTTGGGAAACATTTCGATGGATGAGGATATATTAGAGCCTCATATCACCCACCTTGAAACCAGTGTTAGCATTCAACAATACGAGGGCGAAGCCCTTAGGGATAATAAAAATGCCAGTGTACACTGCAGAGAGGGTAATTTCAGACAAATTTCTGATCATCAACGCTACGTCCCCGGTGAATGTGATCATGGGTCACAAATGGATCTATGCAGTGAATGATGTGGTATCAACGATGTACCAAGTAATGAGATACCAATCCTCATACATGCTATATACCATCGATATCAAGGGTGATCCCCCTCAGGCCAACCGATGCTACAACATCAGTTGATGAGGTGTGCACATGATGTCAGAGAGGGAGATAAAAAGGTCCAGCGAGACTAGAGGATCTACAGAAACTAATAAATAGCAATCACAAAACTATCTGTCAGCCTACTTAAAACACCTAGAGGATGAGCCAGACAGGCTAGAAACTACCATCAAGAATCTAGAGGAGGTGATTTTGGATGAGGCAAAGATAAAAAAGAAGGTATTGGTATGAGCCTTTCTATTGGTAGAGGAAAAAGATGAGATAGTGGAGATGCTCAAGAGAAATAAAGATATGACAGGGGTAGACTCGACTGTGGCATCATATTTTCCAAACATTGATCCGAAGTTCCCACCAGTTTAATATAAGCAGAGGGGGTTCGCCCTAGAGAGGAACAAGATCATCAGTGAAGAAGTGGACATGCTCCTAAAGGTATGAGCCATAAAACCCTGCCAATACCCCGAATGGGTATCTAATGTGGTTGTAGTGGCAAAAAAGAATAGAAAATGGAGAATCTGCATTGACTTCACCAACCTTAATAAGGCATGCCCGAATGATAGCTACTTTCTGCCAAAGATAAACCAGCTGGTAGACGTAACCACATGGTATGAAAAAATAAGCTTCTTGGATGGGTACTCAGGTTATAATGCGATTCGAATGAATGAGAAAGATATGATACACATCGCTTTCATATCGAAAAAGGTTGTTCTACTATAAAGTGATGCCTTTTGGATTGAAAAACGCCGGAGGCACTTATCAGAGGTTGATAAAAAAAATGTTCCAAGGTCTTATCGAACATACGGTTGAAGCTTACATAGACGATATGGTGATAAATAGCAAGGCAGCCTCTGAATAAAACCAGGATGCGTAAGAGTGCTTCATTGTATTCAAGAGATACCAAATGAAGTTCAACCCTCTAAAATGTACATTTGGGGTATCAATGGGGCAAATTATAGGCCATATTATGAACATGAGGGGGATCGAAGCTAGCCCGACTCAACTCTGGACCATATCAATGATTGAGGAGCCCCGAACAGTCTCAGAAGTTCAGAGTATGGCAGGAAAGATAGCAACCTCGAGTAGATTTGTGTCCAAGATGTCTGATAAATACAAGCCTTTTTTTCAATAACATCAATCAATCAAAGAGATTGGCATAGAGAGAAGAACAGAGTCAGGCCTTGAAAGAAATCAAGGCATATATGAGCAAAGCCCTCACACTTGCAACATCAACCGAGGGAGAGGACTTCTATCTATACTTATATATGTCAGAAGTAACCATGAGCGTAGTACTGGTCAAAGAAGAAAATAAGAAGCAACAGCCTGTGTAATACATAAGTAAGATGTTGTCAGACGCTGAAACTCAGTACAATATGATTGAGAAGATAGTATTAGCTCTAGTGACGGCAAATAAAAAGCTGCAACATTGTTTTGATTCCCATACTATAATTGTGTTGACAAACTGCCCAATCAGACATGTGATCTCTAAACCGGACCTATCAGAAAGACTAACCAAGTGGGAAATCGAGTTGGGGGTATATGACATCTGATATGCGCCGAAGACATCAAGGAAGAGGCATGTAGTAGCTGATTTCCTGGTCGAAGATGTTGTTAAAATTGTCATTGAAAATGACCGACTGATTCTACTCGAAGATGTTGTTCAATGGACCCTACACACCGACAGAGCTGCGAAAACAAGAGGGGTTGGGTTAGGAGTTGTGCTCGATTCGGACTCATGAGTGCTCATTGAAGAAGCTTTCAAGCTCTTCTACGCTTCCACAAACAATGAAGTAGAATACGAGGCTCTAATGCATGGGTTGGGGTTAGCTGCCATGATGGGAATAAAAATATTAAAGGTGAACCTCGACTCTAAGCAGGTGTAACGACATCTAGATAAGAGGTTAAAGGTTAAGGACCCCAGAATGCGCGAATATGTACGGAGGGTGAAGAAAGCATTAGAAAAGTTTATGGGGGTTGAGGTACAAGCCATCAAAAGAGAACTGAATGCCAGAGTTGACGGTCTGGCAAATATGGCAGAAGAATGGGAACAAACAAGGGAAAATCGAGTATCAATACCCAAAATTGAATGACACAGAATATCAAACTCTAACACAGTATAGCCTTCAGTGTCAAACCCGAAACCACCAAGCCAAGGTTTAGCAGAACCTAGGGGATCAGAAGTAGGGAATCTACTAATGACCGAAGAAAACACCAGTAGCTAGATTGACCCATTCATAGACTACTTAGAAAATAGAACACTGCCACAAGACATGGGTAAAACTTGAAGGTTTAGACTGAAGGCAATCAAGTACGCAATGAAAGAAAGAAAATTGTTCAGACAATCATTTGATAGGCCACTCCCGCGATGCATCAGATAGCAAGATCATGAGTATGTGCTGCAGCAGGTGGACGCAAGGGCATGTGGCAATCACACAGGTGGTAGAAGCTTAGCACACTGAATTTTGTTCGTACATGATGGAGAGTGCAAAACATTTTGTACGATGATGTGAGAAGTGCCAAAAACATGCACCCACAATATATTAACCCTCTGAATTGTTGAATTATATAGTCAGCCTATAGCCCTTCACGCGTTGGGGCTTAGACATCTTTAGGAAGCTCCCGGTGGTAAAAGGGGGAAACTACTTCATTTTGGTGGCCACTGATTACTTCACTAATTGGATAGAAGCCGAGCTACACACTAAGGACACCCAAAATAACGTGATCATTTTCATCTACAAACACATAATATGCAGGTTTGGAATCCTTAAGCCCTAACAATGGACAACAGCACCCGGTTCAATAATCCCAGAGTCATCGACTTTTGTGAACTGTATGGGATTAGAGTCCATTTCTCCCCAATATATTTTGGCAAGCTAATGGATTAGCAGAGACTACAAACAAAGTGATTGTTAATAATCTAAAGTGCAATCTAGATTAAAAGAAAAGAAAACGGCTGGCGGGACTACCAAAAGTACTTTAGGCTCAAAGAACCATATGAAAAGAGGTAATATGGGAACATCATTCGCTCTAGTGTATGGTTTGGAGGTTGTGATACCAACAGAGGCTGGGTTGCCTACCTTAAAAAACCTTGTCGTGGAGCATGAAAAATATAACCAGAAATAACTTATGAGAAACCTGGACTTACTGAACGAAGTCAAAGAGTGTGCACAGAGAACAAGGTCCTACTTCAACAAGAAAGTCAAGATCAGAAGATTTAAAGTGGGAGATTATTTGCTCCGAAAAATCCCAAAGGTCCAGCTAGAGGGAAAGCTAGGAGAACAATTAGAAGGACAATTCAAGATCAGTGATGACCTAAGCAAGAGAACCTATAAGCTTTAGAATGCTAGAAATAGGAAGGCAGTGCCTAGAGCATGGAACTCTCAAATGCTTAGAAAATATTACATATAAGAATACTATACTTCTTCAAGTTAAATGAAATATTACATGTAAGAGTACTACTTATACCATGGACTTTACCATGAGCATAAAGAATACTATGATGCATGATAGAAAAATCCATCAGAGTATAAAGTTCCTACCTGTCAGAACCTAAAGAGGAAATGTTGATAAGGGTCTGACAAGTCAAAGAAGACTCTAATGCAGGGTAGAAAAACCATCAGAGTATAAAGTTCTACTTGTTAGTGTGGAGTAGTTGTGGAATCTCTAGGTTGAATCGATGCTTGCGCAACAGAAGTGGGTCTAACCCATGAATATTCAACATAAGTATATTTTTAAATCATTTAATAGAATATTACATTCCATTATGAGTGCATAGGGGAATACTGGGGCTGAATTGGAGTCCGGAAACTCACAATAGGAGAAAACTGAACAGAGCGCCCTTTGTCCAGGCGAAGCGCGCGCATGCTCACAAGTAGCATGTAGTGCATGCTGCTTACGTAGCGCAGCATGCAGCGCGGCATACGCTGCTACAAACAAAAAAAATATTTTTTTAATTGTAAGATTCTTATGCATCAGTTCTCTGGAAACAAAAAGCTAATGCAAATTGGGTAAAACACTCAATTTACTTTCAACCTTCCTTAAACACTTCCAAACACTTAAATTAATTTTTTAACATTAAAACCAACATCAACACATGTTCTAGAATAAAATTATATTTTTCAAAAAATAAATTATTTTTATAAAAAATATAAATTTATTCAAAATAAGTACATGTGTAAATTTTAAATTTAAAATACAAACCAAACAAGAATCCCACAAAGAAGTAACCATTGAACAATTCTAGGTCACTTAAAGGTAATCAAGTGATTCTAGAATGGCAGTCATAGCTCAAACCTTTCATCTAGAGTTCCAAACTCTAATTTTATGTTCATGTCTAACATTAACATATTTGACCAATTATAAGAATATTGTGTTTATACTTTCAAAGTATCCATATACAAATTTATTAACCTAATTTTAACTTCGAGCTATATTATTATGTATCAAATACATAATACATTACTATATGAAAAACATAGCTTATTAAAAAAGATCAAACTTACCTACTAAGCTTAAACCAAAATCATCTTCTCATTGTTGATTGTTTTTCCTTAAGCTTGCTTAATCAAAAACTTACTCAAGCTTGCCTTTTATAGTCAAGCTTATGTAATTTTAATTAATAAAAGTTTTAATCAACTTTTAGGTGGGCTTAATCTAGTTTATCTAAATATACATATTAGGTGTAACTAATTAACTTTATCTACCATTTTGATTTAATCCAATTAAATCTAAACAAAATTTAATAACTTGATTAGTTCATTATCTACCATTTTTATTTAATCTAATTAAATCAAGCCAAATACACCTATTATTACATATTTTTTAATTACCAAAATATCATTCAATGGTAAAGATATTTATGAAATTACAATAAAGCCTTTATGTCATTTTGGATTAATCCAATTAATCTCAATAGGTAAAGTACATAATTAAAGTTTTCAATTATATTTATTTACTTTGATTGATAATTATAATATCAAATATTATTTATTATCAAACATTATCAGCTACCAAAGTGCCCAACGAGTACACTTTATATCGTGAGACTCTTTAAATTTAGAAACATTTGTCATATAAGCCTAGGTCAGATGTACACAATTCGGCCACCTCCAAATTTATAAGGAACACGAACGATCTTTCTGAACTATACAAGCCGAGGTCATCACATATGTTTAACAATCCCTCCATCATAGGTTATCCAAGTTGCGCTTAAGAAAGATAGATTAATATATAAATATGTTAAGAATGACATTGATCTTAGAATAGTCATGTAGTAATACTGGACACTTGGTGGTCCAATATTAGGATAGTATTACTACTATAAAATATTCTTAAAGTAAAATATTTCTAGTGGTTGGTTTTGGAATACGGTCGAATTCCTTTAACCTGGAAAACTAGCACATATCATATATTTGAATTGGAGTTCCAGTGGTTTAAACCGATATACCATGAGCAAGGGAAGCTCGTATAGACATGTGATTATTCATTGGAGCGAATACTGAATGACACAGGTGATTCCTAATAGTTGGAAGTACACACCACCGTCAATAGGAATATTCTCGAGTCGAGTAGCATATGTGATCCTTTGACTATAGGATAACATTGATTTTGTGTGTGATCGTCCACACTTTGATGCCATATATGTCAAAGACTTTTCAAGGTCTGGTCGATAGATGTTCATTGGGTGTGGATCGATGCACTCGTTAATCAAGTGTGTATCAAGACATGATTTGCCCATATGTGAACAATAAGGAGTAAGTCACGATTCATAAGACTTTGGCCAAAGTCGATCACCTAGGGTGGATCGCATATATTATAAATGGTATTCTTATTAGTTGTAAAGAATCGTTGACATGTCGAAATGAGATGTACGCCTTAGAAACTGACGGTGTAATATATGTTTCCTAAGCACAACTCGAATAGCCTACGGAGGAATGATTGTTAAACATATGTGATGACATCGACTTGTATAGTCATACTTAATTATACATATTTAGACAATTTGGATTAAGCCCATATAAAAGTTGATTAGAACTTTTATTAATTAAGAATTACATAATTTTTGCTATAAAATGGAAGCTTGAGCAAATTTTTAATCAAGGCAAAGTAAGCTAAAATAAGCATTAAGCAAAAGAAAGAAATATTAGCCTAATTAACGTTTTTATGGGAGATGTTTTGGAAGTTCTCTACACAACAAGGAGAAGAAGACTAGACCTTCATATCAAGCTTGCTAACTTTGAAAGTTCTCTACAACAACAAGGAGAAGAAGATTGAATTTTGAATCAAGTTTGCTAGCTTCGTAATTTCTCTACAACATGTCAAAAAGGAGAAGAAGATTGGATATTGGAACCAAGCTTGCTAGGTAAGTTTGATCTTCTCTAAAGCTATATTTTTATTAGTGAATTGTTATCATTAATGAAACATATAGTGGTGTTATGTATTGGATACATAATAAAATAACTTGATGTTGAAATTGGGCTAATGAATTGTGTATGGATGCTTTGAAAGCATAAACACAATACGCTTGTAATTGGGTTAAAATGTTCACGTTGGACATGAAAAATAAAATTAGAGATTTGAACTCTAGATGATAGATTGGAGCTATGGCTGCCGTTCTAGAATCACTTGACCACCTTTGAGTGACCTAGAACTGTTAATGAGTCACTTTATTGTGGGATTTCTATTTTGGTTTATGTTTTGATTCAAAGAAATACATATATGTATTTAGAATACATGTATGTTTTTTGTATAACATGTGTTGGTATTGGTTTTGATGTTAAATTCGGATTTTAGGTTTATTGAAGTATTTGGAGAAAATTGAAAGTGTTTTGGATTGGATTCAAGACAAATTTACTCACTGCCAATAATTTACACAGGGAAACTGTTAGTGTCCTAGACATGCCCAAGGTCTCTAATACATGACTTAGTGTGTGAATGACCAAGAGAGTTGCGGAAAAAATTACAATGATCAGATGTAGGATTTCAAAAATTCCTTGTGTTTTTGGAAGTTCCAAGCTTTCTTCGAGTGAATCCAACCCAATGGTGAGTTTCCCTATCATCTTAATCAACTCTTTAAGTGCTAGATATGTTTGATTTTGAAGCAAAATCAATGGAGGAAGAACATTAAGTTCACGGCAAAGCAAGAAGAGAGAGATAGCGTTTTTTTTTTTTTTTTTTTTTTTTGCATTTGATATTTTTGTTTTCAAAAAACTTAATACAAAAGTCAACTTGAAAAGTTGGTATATGCTTTTCCAAAAAGCAAAAGCAAAATTGTGTTGAAAAGAAATGCATTAAATGCATTCACCCACTTCCATCAACTAATGACTAGTGATGTAAGTTGGTGGGCCCCACTTCTTAAATTCAAAATTCAAGTGGCTTTCTCAACACACTTCGGTCTCAGGTTCGTTTAATCCAATTAAATGAATTTTTCATCACGACATAATTAAATCCAATTTAATTAAATAATAATGTCTAGCAAAATTATTACGAAAGTCACTTGTGAATTAATTCTAAATTAATTCGTTCGCCCAATTTAAAATCTAATTTAATTCCGCTTTGAAATCTGATTTCAATTAATATATCTAATATATTATTTAATCAATTAATTCCAAATTAATCGCGTTCTCTCTTATATTAGAATTTTATCCCAGATAAATTCTTACCGCAATTAATCCCAGATTAATTTTCTCTCTATTATAATTAATAATTCATTCAGTATTCGCTCCAACGAATATCCACATGTCTATACGAGCTTCCCTTGCTCATGATACATCAGGTTAAACCATTGGAACTCCAATTCCAATATACGACATGTGCTAGTCTTATAGGTTAAAGGAATTCGTCTGTATTCCAAAACAATTGACTAGAAATATTTTGCTTTAAGAATAGTTTATAGTAGTAATACTATCCCAATGTCGGACCACCCAGTGTCCAATGTTACTACATGATTATTCTAAGGTCGATGTCATCCTTAGCGTATTCATATATCAATCTAATATGCTTAATGACATTACCATTAACAAGGTTGAAATGAAAATGTATTTATTTATTAATGTATAATACAATATTCAGATTGGCGCTCCAAGCACCAACTCCAACAAACTCTCACTTGCTTAGTACCTATCTGGATGGTACCGAAGTCTCATCTCCTCCACATGTTTATTGAATAACTTAGGAGGTAAGACCTTAGTAAGCGGGTTTGTTATGTTGTCTTGTCCTTGAACCTTCAAGACACTATGTCTTTTCGTTTAATGATTTCTCTAATTACACGATATTTCCTTTCCACATGTTTAGACTTGGAATGTGCTTTCAGATTCTTAGCCTACGCAATGTCTCCGCTATTAGTACAGTATAATGGGATCGGATCCTCAATAATCGGCATAATGCCAAGTTCTGTGATAAAATTTCTAATCCAAACAACTTCTTTAGTAGCTTCCGAAGCCGCTCTATAAATTCCATCTCAGTGATGGAATCAGCTTTTGAGCCTTAATTTGAACATCGCCAACTAACCACATCGCCATTAAGGTTAAATATGTATCTGAATGTAGAATTTCTATCATCCAGATCTCCTGGAAGTCGAAGTCAGTATAACTCTTAACTTGTAGCTCATATTCTTCATATATCAGAAACTTATCCTTAGTACTCTTAAGATATTTTAGGATATATTCACAGTCATCCAATGATCATTATCCATATTAGATTGATATAGGCTAGTAACACTAATGCCAAAACTAATATCAGGTCTTGTACATAGCATAACATACATAATGCTTTCAATACAAGAATCATATGGAAAGTTAAACATTCTAACTCTCTCTTCCTCAGTTTGAGGAGCCATATTCTTTGAAAGATGTATGTTGTATAGGAAAGGTACATTTACTGCCTCGCAGTTGGTCAAATCGTACCTTTCTAATATTTAATAATGTATGAATTGCGACAATCCTATAAATTCCTAACTCTACGCCGATGGAGCCTTATACCCAGTATATAGGAAGCTTCACCAATGTCTTTCATGGAGAAGTTCTTGCAAATGTAGGCTTTCATATTTTGCATCAATCCTATATCATTCTCAATGATAATGATATCGTATACATATAAAACAAGGAATACTATCATGCTCCCACTAACTTTCTTATAAACACATTATTCTTCCCCGTTCATTATGAATCCAGATAATCTAATTATCTCATTAAAATGATGATTCTAACTTCGGGATGTCTGTTTAAGTCCATAAATAGACTTCTTAAACTTACAAACTAAGTTTGAAGTCTCACTGGATATGAAACCCTCTAGTTGTTCAATATAGGTATCCTCCTCGAGGAATCCATTTAGGAAAGCGGTTTTCACATCTATCTACCATATCTCATATATGCAACAATGGCTAAAAGAATCCTAATGGATTTTAGCATGGCTACTGGTGAAAAAGTTTCCTTATAGTCAATTCTAGGATGTTGAGTGTAATCTTTCGCTTCGAGTCGACCCTTAAAGGTTTCCACCTTTCTATCAGGCCCTCGATTCCTTTTATAAACCCATTTACAACTAATAGGTTTAACTCATTCAAGAAGTTCAACCAAATCCCAAACTTGATTGTCATGTATAGAATCTATTTCAGATTTCATGGATTCATGTCATTTTCCCGAATCGATATCCAATATCGCATGTTTAATGTAGTCAGATTCGTTTCCTCCAAGAGGAGAACATCCAGAGTCGCGTTAGATGTTAAAAACAGTCTCTCTAGAGGCCTTGATATTATATTCGACCTACGTAGAACCTGTGTTGTAGATCTTTCACCTAGTTGGATCTTTGGTTCCATCTTAGGTTCATTGATGTTGTGATCAACTCATTGAGTTCAATCTTTCTACGATTCTTAATTTCTCTCAAAAATTCATTTTCAAGAAAAGTGGCAAAACGAGTAAAAAATACATTTCCTTGCTCAGAATCGTAGAATTAATATCCCAAAGAATTTTCAGGATATCCAACGAACCTATATTTATACCCCATGGGTGCTAGTTTATCTCGATGTGTAACTCTAACGTATGCAGGACAACCCTAAATCTTTAAATATCTAAGATTTGGATTTCTACCGAACCATATCTGATATAGGGTAGTAGAAACAGCTTTCGATGGAACTCTATTAAGTATATGGGCAACAGTAAGTAAAGCATAACCCCAAAAGTAATATAGAAGATCTGTATAGCTCATCGTGGATGTCACTATATCCAATAAAGTACGATTTCTCCGTTCAAACACACCATTGTCTTTAGGAGTTCATGGTGGGCTATATTAGGCGAGAATCTCATTCTCCCTTAAATAACTTCTGAATTCGTCGCTCATGAATTCAACATCTCGATCGGATCAAAGGCACTTGATGAATTTCTCAGTTTTTTTATTTGATTTCAGAGTATTTTAAACTTTTCAAATTTTTCCGATTTATGTCTCATCAAATAGACATATTCATATCTTGACTTATCATCCTCGACAGTCATAAAGTATGTTGAACCATCATGAGCGACATCATTTAATGAACCACACATACCATTGTGTACTAGTTCCAATAAATCTTTAGCATGATCAACACCAAGAAATGGGGCCTTTGCAATTTTCCTTGGATATGTGACTTACAAATCAGATAAGGTTTTAAGGTAAGATATTTAATCAAACCATTCTTAGCCAATTTTGATAGAAGTCTAACATCTATGTGGCCCAATCTCATATGCCATAATTCAGTGTTATTTAATTCAGATATTTTACTTGTATTTTCCTCTACATTAAAGACATCTCTATATGTTTTCAAAACATAATGACCGTTACATAAAGAACAATCACATATCAAATAGTTGTCTTTATCATATAAACATAAAGCACAATCTTTAGTGTTTATTTTATATCATTTTCATCCAATATCGATAATGATATCATCTATCTGATAAGAGAGAGTACATAATAATAATCATGTAAGAATAATTTACATCCATTAAGGAGATCTATAATAATAGTTTTTATGGCCTTGACATCCAATGTCTCACCATTCTCAACTCTAAGTTGGATCTCTCATTTGTTCTTAATTCCTTTAACCCTAATAACCTGCATGAAGTTGAAAGTATGAGTGGGACTGCTGATGTCTAACACCCATCCACTATTTTCATATAAGGCTGATGAGTTGTCAATAATAGGAAAAATACAAAACGTACCTGAGGGTCTTGCCTTTCCTTTCAACTCTAGACAATCTTTCTACCAGTGTCCACACTTCTTGCAGTGTAGACAGACATCACGAGCTACATATGATCTTGCATCGAATATATATGAAAGTTTAACACAAAGCCAACATAAATACTGGGCAAAGAAGATAAAATCAAATTTTGACTAGCCATTTATCGACCAATGCCCTGTCGTTTTAAGTATCGACTCTGGTCTATCATATTCAAAAAATGAATGCTAATCACTCCTCCATCCTTGAGCGTAACATGAAATAATTCCTTAGACCTCTGATATATTTTAATTTCTTGATTTGCTTCGAACTGCTGATTGAGTGTTCTCATAATGCTCCAAGCATCAGGTACCTCTATGTCCTGTCTTAGTAAATCTGGAACTATCGATACTAAAATATAGGATTTCACCCTTAGGTTATCATCCTTCCACCTTTCAAAAGTCTCTCACTCTTCGAGAATGGAATCATGATCGATTTCAACAGACAATGGATTAATTGTCACATAGCTCAACTTTTAGACTCGAAGACAATACAGATGTTCATTTCTCATTCAAAAATAGTTCTCGGCTCCTTTCAATTTATTAGAATCCAAAAGCCGCGCTGATGGATTTACAGCAGCCTTGCAAGACAAAAATAAACACTAGGAGAACATCTTCATTTCAATATAAAAACACTAATACTATTATTTATTAAACCTATTAGTGCCCTCCCACTATTTTACTTAATTTCGTAATCTTCCTTAACGGAAAAATAGAAATTTGCCAATCAAAATTTCATATCGGAAAGTAGATCCCATGACATTTACTCTAGCCTCACAATAATGACGGTATTGGCCTTCATAAACTCATTAGGTAGACCTCCAAGGTCAATCATATTCATGTGACTCCTACGTTTGGTCATGAACCATTTCTTATGCTCACAATAATGACGGTATTGGATTAAGACGTGTTCCAGTTGTATAGTTGTCAATGTACACTAATGATCTTCATAAGTACACCCTCATAATAATGATGGTATTGAATGGTTACGTCAACTCCTAACGTTACATCTAATGTTTTACCGAAGTGACCCAAGTTTTGACCACTTATACCTAAACAATAATGACAGTATTAGGCATATGTAATAAGAACTCATTCACCACCGTATTGATAAGATATACCATCCTATAATGCTCCAACATTATTAATACTATTACTTAAAAAAATCAATCACCTAATCACGGGAGATTTATGAAAACAGGTATTAACCATGCTTGCGTCAAAATAAATATTTTATTTAAAACATGCAATGCATATCCAATATGACTTATGCATAATTAAATTAAAATACCTAGGCATAGATTCAAATACATATGAAACATGCAAAAATGTAACATATGTTGTGTGGTTAAGACCTGCATTGATATCATTCTATTAGGGCAGTTGTGGAACCCATAGGGTCAGATCGATACCCCACGCAGCGGAAGTGGGTCTAACCAATGATAATTAAGCATAGGTGTATTTTAAATTAATTTATGGAATACTATATTTTGTTACGAGTGCGTAGGAAAAAACTCGGGCCGAATTGAAGTCCGACAACTCCGAAATAGTGAAAATTAAGTTTCAGCACTCATGAGCAGCAGCTCTCGACGTATCACGACTCGTAGGCTTGGGAGTCGGAACACCCAATCTGTGAATGTTTGGCATCGTGATACGTAAAAGTGAGCATCACGACGCCCGCATCTCTGATAGGTGAATATCGCGACTCTGTAGATCGGAGTCGCGATGCTACTGTTGGACAATTATGACCTATAGCATCACGATTTGTAAAAGACATTGTGGTTTTTGTACAAATTAACTATGTGACAAAGGAAATTGTTATTTATCATTTTTTTAATTAGATTACTTTGATATATAAATGATAAAAGTCCTTATGATTAGTTCCGGATTAATAAGATATGAGATAGTATTTATCCACGAACGGTTTAGTCATTAAATATCTCTAGTCGTAGTATTATCGAGAGTGAACATCGATAATACGGAATAGACTAGTATTACACTTGTATGCGTTATGGAAGATTAACGGCATAGTTCTCATATATTTAAGTATAAGATATTTATGCAAGTGTGATAAGAGGTTCTGTTAGCCATTGGATCGGGAACATATTCACTCTGGATAGACCCGTCGGAATCCCATTGGTAGTATGAGTATGTGTCTATGGGATTCCGCATCAGGATAGGTGTATTTGGTCTTAACCTGAGACTTGCATCGCTAATACCTGCGACAATCAGTACGATTTGATTTGGTCGTCCGGGGCTTTAACAGGTTCTGTGTATTCCGCTTCTGGGTTTACTGAGAATCATAGTTTATTGGGTATGATGTCAAGATGGAAGTATCACTTCAGCCATATGAAGAAGATGATCAAGCAGGGATACAGAACTAGTACTCTAATATGCTGCAGCTATCATGATAGTATGACTAGGTCATGATTATTCGATTAAAGATACTAGTTGCTAGTGATCCGATATATGCTTTGTACGGGGCAGAGTTGATGTCCAACATCAATTCTCTATGGGTATAAAGGTCAGTCTCTTCAATTAAGATAACATCAAGAATCTTTTCTTGTATCAAATACAAGCAACCAAAAGGTTTAGATACCCTTTGGGACCTACGGAGTGTGTGTATTTAAGGTTCTTAATCTACTTGAATTTCAGGTTCCTCCAGTGGTTCATTGGTCGTAGGTTGTACTTCATCAAGTTTAACGTATTTACGATTACCTCATTTAGACAAAAACTTTATAAATAGAAATTTTACGAAGTGAACTACGAATACCTTTCGATGCTCGGTATCAAAGAAAAAATATATTTCATATTAGAATGATATCCACAAACTGAAACCTTTACCCTCAAGGCAAAAAATTATTCTACTGTGCCATATTGACATATGCAGGATGACCCCAAACCCTAACATAATTAAGATTCAATTTTCTACCGGTTCATATCTTATATGGAGTCGTGGGAACAAATTTAGAAGGAATATTATTCAAAAGATGAGCAGCAGATAAAAAATCATAACCCCATAAGTAATAGGGCAAATTAGTGAAACTCAACATAGATCGAACCATATCCAATAATGTCTGATTTCTTCTTTCGTACACTTCATTGCGTTATGGAGTACATAGAGGAGTATATTAAGCGAGAATCTTATTCTCTTTTAATAATCAATGAACTTACCGCTCATATATTCACCGCCTCGATCAGATCGAATCCATTTAATATATATTCCAGTTTTTTTCTACTTCGTTACGGAATCCTTTGAACTTTTCAAAAGTTTCCTATTTATGTTTCATCAAGTAAACATAACCATACCGTGACAAATAATCGTAAAAGTAATAAATTATGAAAAACTATCTGAGCGATCTTACTCATGGGACAACATACATCTAAATGTACGAGTTACATTAAGTCAGTGGCTCGGTGTCCCACACATGAAAAATGGGCTTTGATCATTTTCCCTTGAATACAAGATTCACAAGTTGGTTAGGGTTCAATAGTGAGATACTGAATCAAACTATTTTTAACCAACTGGGTCAGGCATCTCACGCATATATGACCTAACCTTAGATGCCAAAGTTCAGTATAATTTATTTCAAATAATTTACTTTTATTAATCTCAATATTGAAGATATCTTTGGAAGTATGTAAAATGTTGTGACCATGCCCATTTGGACACACAAGGATCTGAATATTATTATTATCATATAAATATAAAGAACATTTCTTAATATTTACACTATATCCCTATGTATCTAATACAAAAAGTGACATAATATTCACTACATATCCCGGTAAAAAATAACATTCATGTAACAATAGGCTCCACTGGAAAAGGGAATCTCACATAATCCTAAAGCAATTGTATCCAGAGAGTCACCACTCACAAAACGCAATTGCATCACTCCAGATTTTAGCCATCTATTTTCCTTCAACACTAATAAGTGCAGTTTATACCCACTTATTCATGCATTCTTAGCTAACTATTTTGTTAGGTTTCGTATCATTTAATGTATTTTGTAGTTTCTTTATGTTTTGTTTATATGAAGCATTAGGACATGGATCTTGGAGCAATTGTATATGTTTTGGGACCTTACGGACGCATCGAAAACACTTGGAAAGAGCGAAAAAAATAGAGAAATCAATATCCAAAAATTACGACTTGCGTCGCGACCCCCACTTCCTGGTGTCACGACGCGCTTACAAAATTCTTCCATACATATTTCCCGCAAGTTGGGTGTTGCAACGCCACTTTCCGGTACCGCGATGTCGCGGCCAGACTTCCTGAAACATCAATTTTTAGTGTTTTACATACACAATGACTCCAAGAATTTCCTATAAATATAGAAGCTCGTCCAAAACCCTACAGAGGAGGCTAATACATAGAAAAGAATCAAAAACACATATTTTAGAGAGATGCATGGAGGATGATTGAAGAGCGACAAGAGGAGACGAAGGCGGTGACGTCCGAAGACAAAGGGATTCGATTCAGGTTTAATCTTGTATGTTTCCTTCATTAAACTCTAATGATGTCCATTATGTTCATGACCCTATTTTCATTGTTTTATCTTTAGTCATGAACTAACTCCATTTTCCTAGAGGATAATGTAACTAATGCTTGAACCTATGTATTGTGTGCTAATTTGATTTATTTAAAGTTACTAGATTAATTATGTTCGAGTCAAATGTCATCGGTGGATCTTTAGGAAGCAATCCAAGAGATCACTGGATATATTGGCAGTAAATCTGATTGTTGGACTATCCGACATGTGCGTACCGCGTACCACATTCTCACCGATTTACAAGACATGGTTGGCTTCTAGCAAAATACTGTGTCAACCCAATCCTCCAGAAATATTCAACAAAGAATATATAATCTATATCAGGCATAGTATACTATGTATTGCGTATTGTGATCCAGTATCTGATGTCACATGTTAGGTCTGAGGCTGGACAGGTGATTCCTAATAGTTGGAAGTACACAGCACTGTCAATAGGAATCTCCTCGACTTGAGTAGCATATGTTATTATTTGACTTTAGGATAGCATTATTTTTGTGTGTGATCCTATATACTTCGATACCATATATGTTAGAGACATTTCATGGTACGACCACTAGATGTTCGTTGGGTGTAGATTGATACACTCATTAATCAAGTGTATATCAAGATAGGATTTGTGGCCCGTATGTTAACCATAAGGGGTATAGGTATCCTTGTGAGTAAGTCGTGATTCTTAATACTTTAGCCAAAGCGGATCACCTATAGTGGATCGCATATATCAGAAATGGTGTGTTCTGATTAGTTGTAAAGAATCGTCAAGATATTTGGACTCTTAAACCCTCACAAGTTTTAAAGGTTGTTATCATAAAAAATGGGGAGATTGTAAGTGACATATTCGCAAGATGGAATTTGATGATGCAACACACTAGAAGATTTCGACGCGTATTAGGAGACATGAATTATCAACTCACTTTATAAAGAGAGCCTTAGGGTCATATGTAAAGTGATTTCAACTTTCAAATCATGCATTTTCTTCATTGGGACTGGTATACCGATCTCCCACACCGGCATAATGGTGACTATGCTCTTCCTTGGGCAAACTTGCATGCTTTCTGTAATCGGGTTGCTCCATACCGGTCTCTCATATCGGTCAGCTGGAGTTTGTACAGTCACTAGAACCGGGACGGTCCAAACTAGTCCTCATACCATTGAGCACACCGACATACCAGTCAGTGATTCGCTATAGTGCTTTAATCTTAAACGATAATATAGCAGTTATGCTTTGGCAAACCGACATACCGGCCTCTAAGAATGGCATACCAGTCTCTGATAGAGAGCAATGGTTGTCTTTCACATCCTCTATAAATTGAGCCCCAATTTCATTTTTGCCAACTCTTTCAACCTTCATATAATTTTCTCTAAGGGAAAAATAAAGAGTTTTCCAAAACCTTCATCATCATAGACTTTCATAATCAAGCTCACACACTATATCTTCATATCATTTGTAGTGAGCTTAGATTTCTTGGGTTAGCAACTCACACTTTAATCTTCTTATCTTTGTGAGTGCCCAAATTGTACTTTAATTTTCATATCTTAAACACTTTTGGTGGTTGGAAAGTCCAATGTTGAGTGGGTATACTCAAAAGGGCAATTTGTATAAAAGTTTTAAGTGAGCCTATAGTAAAAATTCATTGTAAAGGTTTAAGAGTTAGCCATTGGAAAACTCATGTGTAAAGGTTTAGAGTGAACCTAGTGGACAAAACACTTGGTTGCGAGTAAGCCACGAAAAACTCAGTGTAAGTTGTGGATTCAACTTAGTGTAAATCTTTAAACGTAGCTAGGGGGAGTGGACGTAGGCAAAGAGTTGGCCGAACCACTATAAATACGGCGTTAATTTTTTCTAACCGTAAACTCCTTCATTTATTGTAAGTTTGTATCTTAAATATGCATATTCTTTATAAACTTATTTTTGGTATTAATTGTTAAATATATAATTTGGGAAATTGATCACTAAGCTTAATTGGTAAAGCTACTAGCTTAGTAGCGTAAAATCTAGGCAAGTGCATCGGATCGGATCTGTCTCCTGAATCTGATCAGATCGTGTTTATTTTTTCATCGAATTTCAGATCGGATCAGATAAATTTGATAACTATCGGATCGAATAAGATTTTATCCGAATTGATAACGAATCTGAAACCAATAGAGAATCCGGTTTGATAATGGATTCGAATCTGATAGAGAATTAGATTTGATAATGAATCTGGTCGATTTGAAAATAGATCGAATTTGATAACGGATCCGATTTGATAAAATTGATTTGAAAATTTATAAATTCATATCAATTTTATAGAATCAGATCAGATAACTTAAAATTCAAATCAATTTTATCGAATCTGATTCGTATCAAATCAAATCCACTACCAAATTCATTATCAAATTAGATGCTTTATCAGATTCGAATTTGTTATCAAATTGGATTTATCTGATTCGTTAAGATTTCAAATCGGATTGAAAAATCCATATTCGATTCGATAGTTATCGGATCACATCTAATCCGATTCGATAAGGACTCAAAATTCGATCGAACCAAACAAATCCACTTTTATCGAATCGAATCGGATTCATATTCGGTCCGATCCGATCCGAATAAGATAGTACTCACCCCTAATAAAATCGGTAAAGAAATTTATTTCCGCAATATTGGCTATTACTCAATTCATCCCACTCACTTCTTGGGTATAGAGAATTGTTTGTTGTGTGTACTTGTAGGCGATTTCACTGATCACTACAAAAATGGCCAGCGATTGCAATGGGTTTGCATCCGATAGTGTCGAAGTCGCCGCCGGCCAGAGCAGTCCCGCCTGATTCATATTTGGCGCCAGGCCTGCTTCCAAGCTCAGCAGCACTTGTCTCAGTGACACCTTATTCGGTGTTTATGGCTCTTATTATTGTGACCATAATCTAGCTATCTATATAGTTATTTATTTGTTATTTGGTTTTATTTCTTTATTATTATTATTATTATTATTAGAGTAGATTCCAGCTATTGGAATCATTAATTAATTTGTTTGGGAACTTATGGTGCTGATTTATATAATTTATTTCATTTTGGACATTGTTGGCCGAATTGATTATATGGAAATTTTAACAAGTAGAATTGAAGAAGATGTCGACCAAAGAACATACAGGTACTAATTATAGGCATTTTCACATCCCATGACTAATTATTTTGTTGTGATAATTTCAAAATAACATGTTGGTTGCATTGAGGGAATTGAGGGTGAGGTTCTTAAAACTTCATTCACTGGACTTCACAAGTAAAATCGATTATAAATTCTCCATTGCATAATGCCTCTAGAAATGGCAATAATAAAAATACTTCTACAGTTTGATTCGGACCTCACATTGCAATTCGATAGCGATGTTTACTCCCCATTGCACTTGGTTGCTATCCAGGCTGCCTTTAATTATCTTAAATTTTGTAGGGTTATAGGTTGGTTTCTAAAATAAACTACTATTTATAAATGAAAAAAAAAATGAAAAAAAATATAAGTTAATTATACATTTAAATAATAGATTTCTTTTTTCTTTTTTAAAAAAATTTAGGTCTTATATGTTATCAAAAAAGGGAAAAGAAAGAAGAGAAAATACCTTGAAAGCTACAGGCTTTTATTCTTATTAATTCTGAATGAATTGATTTTTGATACAAAACTATAAAGGGGTTCCTCTATATTTATAAGCAGGAGTTATGATGAGATAAGTTATAAAATAATAAAATAATAATAATAAATTACAAGATAAAGATTAAGTTGTTGGGATCATCACAAATTACAACACTCCCCCTTGAGCCCGACTACATTAGTCCTACATAATTTGTTTGACTTCTGGGCGGAATAACATTGGCTCATTAAAACATTGCCAGTAAAACCCAGTGGGACAAAACCTGATCGAAGGAAAAAGAGTACAATGCACTTGTGTCATGTCAACGAATATGTTCCCCTTGATGAAAATATCATCAAGATAATTTACTAAGTCGACGCATGCCAATACTATATACAAGCTTCTCAAATATTGATGTCGGTAAAGCTTTTGTAAATAAGTCTGTTGTATGGGCCAAATTTGGGCCAATGATATTCTCATATTTCCACCTTTAGCCCAATACTTGAGGCTGCCCCATATCTCCAGTAGTTTACGTGATTATATAATAGTAAGGCCCAAACTCTGCAATACCAGTGTTGGGTTTGGGCGATGACCAGGCAGACCCAGTTCCAAATTGAAGCACGTCTATCCCATTGAGAGAAGAGGTCTGATCGTGTAATTAATTGCCTCCAAACAATCAGCTACTGTTACATAAAAAATATGAGGTAACGTGTTAGTGGGAGCCGTCCACATTAAATGCATACGTTATTATTAAATGCATGCGTTAGAGCTTCCCTTTGGAGGCCTATAAAAGGAAGAATAATTCATAAATTAAGGGAAGGGAAAAGTGAAGCATTACAACCCTAAGCTTAGCCATTCTCACTAGAACCCTCTAAACCTTCGACCCACCGCCTTCATGGCAGTCCACGGGGATCAAGGTAGTTTCTGACCTTGCTTATCCTCCTACTATATTTATAACTCATTTCCATTACTGACTTGAGCATCGGAGTGCCTACGACACCCACCACACCGGTGAGAAGATTCTTCACGCTCACTATACCTTTTATTTTGCAGGATCGCTAGTGCCCCTTTTTACGAAATCTAGACTGTGGACCTCGGCTGAAAACCAGTGTCTACATCTGTAAAATTATCGGTTGATCTTATTTGTTGACATCAATTTTCCTGATCCGCTAGAGCTCATGAGTATAGAAGAATTTAGGTAAGATGTGCTTGGTTCTGTCTCCCTTGATGTACCGTCCTCTGATTTGTGCAATACAGGCAGCATTATCTTCATATGTCACTGTTGGAATATTTGTGGCAGAATTTAAGTTGCATGTGCTCTGAATGTGATGAATAAGTGACCTTAACCATATACGTTCTCTGCTTGCTTCATGTAGTGCACGTATCTTTGAGTGATTGGATGAGGTAGCAACAAAAGACTGTTTTATAGATCGCCATGAAATTGTTGCATTATTATAGGTAAAAACATACCCTGTTTGAGAACGTGCCTTATGAGGGTCAGAGATATATCATGCATCAGCGTAACCAACAATGCTTGGATTTTGTGTTAGCTCATTTGAATAAAACAATCCCGAGTCTTTAGTGCTATGAATATAACGAAAGATATGTTTAAGGCCATTCCAATGTCGTCGAGTTGGCAGAGAGCTAAATCTTACCAATAAATTAACCGAGAATGCAATATCTGGTATGGTGCATTGATCCAAATATAATAAGGCGCCAATTGCACTAAGATATGGTACTTTTGGACCAAGTATCTCTTCATTATCTTCTATAGGACGAAATTGGTCCTTTTTAGGATTGAGAGATTGGACTACCATGGAAGTACTTAATGGATGAGCATTATCCATGTTGAAACGTTTAAGAATTTTTTCAATATATGCAGACTGATTGATAAATACTCCGTTAGGTTTATGCTCGATTTGCAAGCCGAGATAATATTTTATTTTTCCCAAGTCTTTCATCTCAAATTCTATTTTCAAATACTCAGCAGTTTTTAAAAGCTCTTCAGGAGTCCCAATTAGGTTAATATCATCAACATATATTGTTATAATAACAAATCAAGTCTCTAACTTTATAATTAATATGCATGGGCAG
>SKCR01045472.1:0-47026 GCA_019454045.1 Zanthoxylum bungeanum | reverse complement strand
ATAGAAGAAGTGAGAGAAAGGTGTACTAAAAACTGAAAATTCGCGGCCTATTTATAGCAAAAAATTTTACTGTTCAGGAACTGTTCGCGCGTCGCGACGCCAAGGAGCTGCGCGTCGCGACGCTGGATTCATCGACGTGGCACAATGAGAAGGCGACACGTAGCAAGGCGGCTGACTGTACATGCGACACGTGTCAAGGCGGCTAATTCTCAATTATTGTGATGACGTCATTGATGACGTCATGCTGACGTGGCGAGGCGGCTGACTGTTGACTTGTCGGCACAATAGGATTGCGACACGTGGCGACACGTGTCATGCTCTGATTGGCTGAGGCTGACGTGGCAAGTTGACTCGGTTGACCTGCTTGACGCGGCTGATGATGTGGCACGACACGTGGCAAGGTTGACTTGTTGACCGCTGACAGGCTGATGACGAGGCGACACGTGTCAAGTCTGAGTGTCGGCAGCATATGATAATGACACGTGGCACGGCGCATGTTAGCAGATCGGCTGTGATGGTGACACGTGGCACGGCGCATTTTAGCAAAGTCAAAACTCTCAAATTGTTGACCGTTGACCAGGCGCATGTTAGCAAATCCGGCTCACGTTGGGCGTCGCGGCGCGCTGTGTTCCGGCGTCGCGACGCGCAGAGATGAAAATATCCCTGTTGACGCATTTTTGTCCGGTTTTGCCCCAAATTGCCTCCAGTGCTGTCCAAACTTTTTTTATCTGCAAGATAACAATAAAACATATCAAAACGTTCATAAAACTCAAGAAACTATACAAAATATTAAGTAAATGAGTGGGAAATAGTGATATAAATATCACTCATCACGTGTCCAACCTTTTATCTCATTTCTCATTGTATTTCTCTTCTCACCAATTCCCCTCGTTGTAAATGAGGTTTCTTTATTGTATTATATAATTGGGTAGGAGTTAGAATAGTTCTAGCCGGGGAGAGGAAAGGTAGTGATTTGTTCTAGGAACAATTTGTGAGATATCCATCCGCATATCATTATTAATTTATCTATTATCGTGCCTTATTATGCTTTTAGAATGCATGCTTAAGGAGGGTGTATGATGAGACCTAATGAAATATAATAAATTGGTTGCCAATTTGCACGCGAAAAACCCTGAAACATATAAGCGTTTTTCCTTCCGTTGAGTGATTCTTACTCAAGATCCAAAGTTGGCATTGTTTGTTGGCCAAAGTCAAGACCTTGTCAATTGCGGAGTGTTTGAATCATGAGAGTTTTTTTCCATATCGGTGTCTTGTCCAAGTCGTGATTTGTTGGCCAAAGTCAAGATCACTTCTTGTCCATCGACATTGATTACGAAGCTTCCATGTCAATGGGTTCCGCTTAACTGGGATCATTAAGTTTGTTGTGCCAAAGCCAAGGCTTAGTTGATTCAGAGGAAAAAGGTTAGGCAATATATTGGATATATTGGCATATATAAGAAATGTTTCGGACTTGGATGTCCACCTACTGGATCTAGGAATGGGATGAGATCTATTTGATCTTAGAGATCTACCTAGTTAAGTATCATACAATTTGTTGGCCAAAGTCAAGATTGTGTGTTATTTATGGATCCTAGCCCACTAGGAAACAAGGTTTCCCGAGCACTCAACAGAGGGTTAGAGGCTCGCCGAAAAAATAGTGGGAGGCAAGAATTAAATTTGCAATATTCGTTAGATATTTGCCATTACGCGCTCAATCAATATCATTCGTCAAATAAATTAAATGTTAGTTGGACTAATATTTAATAGTTGTTTTAATTTAACAGTTAGACTGTATTCAAACTACTCATTTATAGTTGATTATATAATAGATTATAATAATCAATATATTTTAATTTTACCCTTTATTTATAGTTGATTATATAATTGGATTATAGCAATCAATATATTTGAATTTTACCGATCATTTATAGTTGATTATATAATTGGATTATAGTAATCAATATATATTTGATTTTAACCAATAAAATTGTAATAGTTATATAGTTAGACTATAGTAATCATTACATTAGATTGTACCTGAAATCATTGATTTAATAGTTGGACTATTAGAATCAAGATTAAACTAAAAGATTAGTGTTAAAACATAATCCTGGTGAAAATGTGTTTAAACGACTTTAATTTTCAAATTGGAATAAAATTTCAGGATGGTCCTGAAACCCTAAGTTACTTTATTTGATAAAATAACATATTAGGCCTAAGCCCAGAGTTAAGCAAATAGTAGAGCATGATCTTTGGAAGATTCATGTGATGATAACTTTAGTGTTTAATCCATTATACTTGTCAAAATGACTCCTTATTTTCTAATCAGAACTAAGGATTAGATCCTTAAAGTATGATGGAAGAATTGAAGGATCTCATATATTTATTCTTAGATCTTAGAAGTATTAAATTGCAATTAATAACTCTTGGAGAGTTAATGGCCATTCTCAATGAGACCAAAGCCAAAGTTTGCAATAAGGCAAGTAGCGCAAGGCGCATCTTACTTCAATATTCTAGAAGGCCAAGGCTTAGCCAAGGCTTCTAGAAAGTAGAAAATGGCAAAGGCGAAATCATTATAGTCTTCTAGGAAGATAAAGAACATATCCCAAGATGTCTACCTAAACTGTGGTAAACAGAGTCATTGAAGCGTGACTGCCATATGGACAAGGCAGACATGAAGGAAGTGAAGAGGGGCAAGGCTCCGGCTTCAAACATGTTTGTCATAAACATGTTCACTAATAATATTAAAATTGAATTTTATATACTAAGTGTGATACATAAATATATGTACTGATGTGCAGAATCTGCTATGAGAGGATATTGACTTCAAATGAGATTAATCTGCGAATAGGAAACGGGACGAACAGTCGCTGTTTTAACCGTAGATACCTAAGTTAAGAACTACCTTTCGGGTATTACTTAAATTAGGAAACTGTTAAAATGTAACTAGTTTGACTAGAAACATTATCTCTATATCGTGTATAACTTGTTGCAATTATACCTTTATATTCTAGACACTAAAGTGTTTTATTTTATAAAGATGATATTGAGATAAACACATTAGATGTGAATAACAGTATTTATATTTTGAATATAAATAAATCTCAATATAACGTGACAAACAAATAGCTCAAATTGATTTGATCAGAAGAAACATATTGTGGCATTGTTGTCTGGGACACAATGAAACAAGACTCGTATATCCACACTTTTGAAGAGTGGATACTCGGACTGATTTGATTCCATTCAAATGAAGTTTACGAATCTAGTTTATTGGGCAAAATACATAAAACAACTTTACTTGGTAAAAGTGTAAGTGCTATCGATCTATTAGCCCTTGTTCATAGTGACATAAGTGGGCCCATGTCTAGCTAGGCTAGAGGTGGATATGAATATTTCGTGACCTTTACGGATGTGGCATCGCGTTATGGTTGTGTTTCTTTTCAAGAACACAAATCGGAAACTTTTAGAGTTTCGACACGAAATAGACGAACAGATCGGCTAAAGTATTAAAACATCACGGTTTGACCATGATGAAAATACTTAAGCAATAAGTTTCTCATATACTTGAAAGAGTATAGTATTCTTTCAATGAGGACTCCTCCCGGAACACGACAATTTGATGGTATGTCCGAACGAAGAAATCGAATTTTGTTGGACATGATAAGGTTAATCATGAGTCGCTCCGAGCTATCATTTTCCTTCAAAAGGGATAAGCATTAACAATGCAATACTTATTTTGAATAAGGTTCCATAAAAATCTGTTTGACAAATTTCATATTAGATATGAACAGGAAAGAAACTGGGCTTTCTCACTCCTGATGATTTGGGAATGCTAGGCATACGTTTGGATGATACCAAACTAGAACCCAAATTGGATAAGTGCCTAATGTAATTGGTTATCCTAAGGAAACCAAAGTATAAAACTTATACAACTCACTAGAAAACAATGTAATTATTGTTCCACCATGCGGTTTTCCTAAGAGGAATACCGATATGCAGTGGTAAGTGAGAGGATAGTAAAACTCGATGAAAATCGAAGTTATACTGTTCAAGGCACCAAGTCCTTAATGGAATATGAACAGTTCATCATGGATGAAACTATACCAGTAATCTTCGTATACACAAGAACAATGTAGGTCGGGGAGAGTCAGAAAACAACCTGGGGTATGAGTTTCTGATCTCACCTCATAAAGATGTCAATCTATTGAGGAATACGAACTGACGACGTATGAGGGAGTGATACAAGGTATCGACTCCTTATTATGGAAAAGTGCCATGAGTCCGAAATGGATTCCATGTATAACAACTATGTTTGGACACTAGTTGTTGTACCGCAAGGCATTGTGCCTATTGGTACTATATAAGTCTTCAAGGAAGACATACGTGAATGGCAGCATACTAACATACTAAGCTAGACTTGTAGCCGAAAGATATCATTATCAACATTGTGTTGATTACAACGAAATCTTTTACCTGTTGCCACGTTAAATCCATTTGGATAATGATTGCTGATGCTGCATGTTTCATTTATGAAATATGGCAGCTGAACCGAAAAATCGCTTTCCTGAAAAGGAAACCTTTTGGAGGATGTTTACAACATCCTGGCGATTTTGTCGTACCAAAACTAGCAAATAAGGTTTGCGGGTTATTCGATCCATAGAGGGATTGAAGTAAGCATTACGTTCTTGGAACTAACGTTTTGATGTAATAATAATGGTGTATGATTTGATTCAAAATGAAATGATTCTTGTGTATATAAAGAGGTTAGTGGGAGCGCACTGACAGTAAATGTCCTTATGATAATGATATGTCATTTCTTGGAAATGATATTCCCATATTATAATCGGTGAAAGCTTGGCTTTCATGAAAACTCTTCGTAGAACTCTTGGAAGAAACAACCTTTATTCAAGGAATAAAGATCTACTGGGATAGATTTAAAGTTGTTAACACTCTCTGAGAACTCGTACATTGAAAAATGTACGTGACCTGGTGTCTCATACGCTTTGAGCATATGGAGTCACAAACAGGTCAATCCAAGTGATAGTCACTGGATTGATAATAAGAACATCGGTTAGTATCTTAGAGAACTAAGGATGATGTCTTAAACTATGGAGATGGACAACTTGAAGTGACTGGGATCACTGTTGCAAGTTTCCTAACAGATTAAGCGACTAAAAGTCATAACAACGGTACTATACAATTTGAATAATGGTACAGTGAGCTGGAAATCTTCCAAGCAAGATGTTGTTGCCGAATAAATAACAAATGTGGGTTATTGGTACGGTTGAGGCAACAATAGAAGCCATATGGGTCATTAACAAATCTAATTATATTAAATATAGTTCTGTTAGCAGCTGAGCTAGGCTACAGCGCAGAATAAAGAATTAATGGTCTCATCAACGATCCAGATATATACTTCGACTATTCATCTGATTCGTTCAGATCATACATCGTGGCGATGTGATAATCAAATGAATTGCATCAGACGATAATCATACAAATCCGCTAACGAAAGCCTTTCCTCAATAGTTTGAGCGAACCGTATATAGTTTAGGTGTAAGACACTCGAGTGACTGGATATAGGCCAAGTGGGAGATTGTTGGACAGTTATGACCAATAACGTCACTATTTGTACAGATCATGGTGTTGTTGTACAAATTAACTATGTGACAAGGAGATTACGCTCTTATAATTTGTGATTAGATCACCTAGATGTATAAATGATAGGAGGTCCCTATGATTAGTTCCTGGATTGAGATGATATGAGACAGTATCAGTCCTCGAAGGATTAATCATTAAATATCCCTAGTCATAGTATTATCGAGACTGGACATCGATAATGCGGAATAGACTAGTATTGCACTTGTGCGCGTTGTGGGAGCACAACGGCATAGTTCCCATATATTTAAGTATTGGATACTTATGTAAGTGTGATAGGAGGTTATGTTTACCGATTTTCGGAAACAGCTTTACTCTGGATAGACCCCTCGGAATTCCATTGGTGGTATGACTATGTGTCTATGGAAGTCCGATATCAGGGTAGGTGTATTTGGTCTTAACCTGAGACTTGCATCTCTAATACTTGCGACAATCGATATGCTTTAGTTTTGGTCGTCTAGGGCTTTAACTGGTTCTGTGTACGCCTCTGCTGGGTATATTGAGAATCGTAGTGTATTAGGTGTGATGTCAAGACGGAATTATCACTCCAGTCATAATGGAGATGATGTCACGTAGGATATGGTACTAGTGCTCTTAAGTACTGCAGTCATCGGGATATTATGACTAGGTCATGTATATCCGATAATAGAGACTAGTAACCAGACATCCGACATGTGCTTCGTACGGGGCAGACACAGTTCCAGCCCCAGGCCTAGCACGTGACATTCGATACTGGATCGCCATACGCGATACTACGTATACTACGCCTGACATAGATTATATATTCCAGTAAGAATATTTCTGGAGAATTGGGTAGGTACGGTGTTTTGCTAGAAGCCAACCATGTCTTGTAAATCGGTAAGCACGTGGTACGAGGTATCCAAGTATTCGGATAATCCGATGACCGTATTTCCTGCCAACATATCCAGGGATCTCTTGGGTCGCTTCCTAAAGATTCACCGATGACATTTGATTTAATTAGAATTAATCTGGGATTAATTAAGAGAGAGAGAATTAATCTGGGATTAATTAAGAGAGAGAAAATTAATCTGGGATTAATTGAGGTATTATTTAATCTGGGATTAAATGTGTTCGGAAGAGAGAGAACGCGATTAATTTGGAATTAATCGGTAAAATAAATTTAATAGTTAAATTTGATTTTTCTATTTTATTTATTCGTATGGGCTAAAATTAATATATTGGATATATTAATATGAATTGGATTTCATTACGAAATTAAGGTCGGACTTTAATACGAGCGAACGAATTAATTTAGAATTAATTCGTAAACGACGTTCATAATATATTTGCGAGGCATCGTTATTTAATTAAATTAGATTTAATTATTTAACGACGAAAGTTTGTTTAATTGGATTAAACGGATCCGAGCCGCGGCAAATGTTCGTAGAGACATTTTGAATTTTGAATTCAAAATGGTGGGGCCCACTTCACACATGTCACACATGTGAAGTGGTGGTTGGAAAGTGGTTGACATTTATGCCAAAACCACTTACTTTCGAACTACTTGGTTTAGGTGAAACCAAGACTCCAACTACATGGTTTTGGTGAAAAGGGTAAATACCCTTTAACAAAACCCTATCCCTCTATTTCTCTTCACTTGTGTAATACAACACTTGAAACAAATGAAAACCCTAATACTAAGCAAAATGGGCGTGAACCTCTCTTTCCCTCTCTTTGATTTTGTGGAAAAATCAAGTTAGCTAGCACTTCAACAAATCAACAAAAGTGATAGGGAAACCACTTCAAGAGTTGGAATCAACACTCAAAGCTTGGAATCAACAAATGAATGATCTTGGAGATCTTCAAATCAAAGCTTGGAATCAACAAAGGAAGCATCTTGGAGATCTTCTTCTCAAAATTTTAAAAGCTTAAATCCATTCAATGTAAGTAATTCCGCAACTTATTTTGAATTTATAAACATGTTTTCATGGTTATTAGATCCTTGGCATGTTCTAGGAACACTAACATCTTCTTCTTGAAAATTGTTTCTAAGATCATAAGCTTCGACATGTGTATCTTAGTTTCTTCTCTACTTTCTTATGGATGTGTTTTGATTATTGGGAACTTGGATGAAAGATGGAAGCATGTAAATTGAATAAGAATACTTAAAATTGTTTATTAAGCTTTCTTTTTGCCATTTGATGGTTAGTTGCAATTCTAGAGTTACCTAGCCAGTCATGATTGACCTAGAATTATTCTTGAGTTTTTTCATGATGGTGAGGCTTGTTTGGTGTTGTGGGAATTGAATTAAAGTATTAAATTTAATTAATTTGGTATTAATTTTGTTAATTTGTGAAATTATAAAATTGGAGTTTTTAACCTTCACCAAATTTTGGGATTTTCATATATGTGATGAGATTTGATGTATATATGATGTATATTAAATTTGGGAATTTTTGGATTTGATCTTGGCATGTTTTGAACAAAAATGACAAATTGTAAATTCTTGAAAGTTTATGGACCATTCAGCAAATTCTGGAAATTCGGTTTCTTTTAGTTGCAAACCGTATTTTCATGTATTAGACATGTATAAATCATTTTTGGATTGATTTGGAATCAAATAGAATTATATTTGATAATTTTGGACTAAAATGATAAAAAAAAATACGAAGTTTTGGGGTTAAATGGTAATTACTGAAAAATCTGATTTTTGGGAAAAAATTTCAATTTTTAAGTATTGAGCAATTGAAATAAATTAGTTTATTTTAATTACCCAAGAAAAATTATTGAAATCGGAAAATTTTAATTTTCCGCGTTCCGTCGCGTTTACCCGTATTGCCACCAAAAACCCCAACAACTAGAGGTACAATCAGACTGCCATCGCCCCGAAATATCAGGAGAATACCACTTTTACATGTCCGTATGGTACTTTTACTTTCCACAGGATGCCATTTGGACTATGCAATGCTGCTGCCACATTTCAACGTTGCATGATGGCCATCTTTTCAGACATGCTGGAACAAAGCATGGAGGTTTTCATGGATGATTTTTCTGTGTTTAGAGACTCTTTCGACCACTGCTTGCAAAATATGGAAAAGTGTTACAAAGATGCGAAGATACCAACCTGGTACTCAACTATGAGAAATGCAATTTCATGGTGCATGAAGGCATTGTCCTATGACATCGGATCTCACAAAAGGGAATCGAGGTGGACAAAGAAAAAATCGAGACAATTGAAAAACTACCTCCACCATCATCTATCAAAGGGATTCGCAGTTTTCTTGGACATGCATGATTTTATAGGAGATTTATCAGACTTCTCCAAGATTGCTAAACCTATATGCAATCTGTTGGAGAAGGATGTGTTTTTCAACTTCACCAAAGAATGCCACCAAGATTTTGAGATCTTAAAACAGAAACCGGTCTCTGATCCCATCATAGTAGCACCAGATTGGACGCTTCCATTTGAGGTGATGTGCGATGCTAGCGATTTTGTTGTAGGTGCAGTTTTGGGTTTTCCACACTATTTACTATTCCAACAGAACTCTGAATGAAGCACAACTAAACTACACAACAACTGAAAAGAAGTTGCTTGTAGTTGTGTTTGCTTTTGATAAATTCTACTTCTATCTACTGGGTCCCAAAGTGGTGGTCTACATAGATCATTCAACAATTAAATACATGATCGCGAAGAAAGATTCCAAACATAGATTGATTCGTTGGGTGTTTTTGCTACAAGAATTTGACGTGAAGATCAGAGTCAAAATGACATAATATCAAGTGGCGGATCACTTATCGAGACTCGAGAATGGAGAAACAACTGGCAATGAGATGACAATCAAAGAAAATTTTCCAGTTGAACAGTTGTTTGCCATCAAACAGTAGAAAGTCTCATGGTATGCTGACTATGTAAACTACATAATATTGGGAAAATGGCTATTTGAATGGACACATCAGCAACAGAAGAAATTATTCAAGGAAGTCAAGCACTATGTCTGGGATGAGCCGTACTTATTCAAATATTGTGCTGATCAATTACTGAGATGTTGTGTTCCACATGAGGATGTTAATAGTGTCTAGCAGTATTGTTATTCCTCAGCATACAGCGGACACTTCAGCGGAGATAAAACTGCAGCCAAAGTCCTACAATCAAGTTTGTTCTAGCCCACTCTGTTTAAAGATGCTTACTTATTTTCTCTTCAATGTGACAAGTGCCAGAGAACGCGAAATATTTCAAGGAGAAATGGAGGACCTCTGCAAAACATTCTGGAAGGGGAGATATTTGACGTATGTGGGATTGATTTTATGGGACCCTTTATTCCATCATTCGGAAACCTGTACATAGTAGTTGCAGTAGACTACGTCTCCAAATGGGTTGAAGCAATAGCACTGCCATCAAATGATTCAAAAGTGGTGATAAAATTCCTTAAAAATAATATTTTTACTCGCTTCGGAACACCTCGGGCAATTATCAGTGATGGTGGCACACATTTCTACAACAGATATTTCGATGCACTCCTATCCAAATACGAAGTTACTCATAAAGTTTCCAATGCTTACCATCCATAGTCAAATGGGCAGGTTGAAGTTTCAAACAGGGAGATTAAAAGAATCTTGGAGAGAACCATTGGATCAATAAGGAGTGATTGGTCTACAAAACTAGATGACACATTATGGCCTACCGGACAACTTACAAAACACCCATTGGTATGTCTCTATATCAAATGGTATTTGGGAAAGCATGTCATCTACCAGTAGAACTTGAGCATGAAGCGTACTGGGCACTGAAGAAGTTAAATCTAGATCCACAAGCAGCATGAGAGAAAAGGTTCCACCAACTCAACAAATTAGAGGAATTTCGCCTACAGGCTTATGAGAATGTCAGACTGTACAAAGAAAAAACCAAGAAATGGCATGATCAAAAAATAGTGCGCAGACAATTGGAACTAGGGCGGCCTGTGTTGTTATACAATCCAAGATTGAAACTTTTCCCTGGAAAGCAAAAATCACGGTGGACAAGACCGTTTGTGATTAACCAAGTTTTACCATACGGAGCTGTCAACCTGCTTGATCTCAACTCCAATGACATATTCAAAGTTAACAACCAGCGTGTCAAATATTACTGGGAAGAATCATTTGAGCGACAAAAAGAAAGTGTCACACTTTCAGATCCAGCCTAACATTCAGGCAGTCATGTCTAGCTGAAGATGTTAAACTTAGCGCTAGCAGGGAGACAACCCATTCAATTTATGTTTATATTAAGATTTGGTGTGTTTTATTTTTTTTGTTTAAGTTTTGTAGGTAAAGTCACATTTCAGGATGGAAGACGTTCTCGCAAATCTTCACAAGCAATTTCCTTCTCTCCCTCAAAACTCTCTAATGAAATTCTACAAAGTTCGCATGGAATGAATGAGACTTCTGATGAACAAAGGTATTCCTAATGACATTCGTTGGTTAATTAAAGCACGAGTCCGATTGGCATGTGAGTCTTCTGATTATTTTATTTCATATCTGCATGGTTTAGGAAAAAGCAACTATGCAAAGAAAAGAAGAGCTAAAAGATTAGGTGTTTGCTATAAATGTGCACGCATGACATGTAATACTCATTGTCATTCTTTAGGAATGATGTCTGATAACCACGAAGATAAAATTAAATTATTTGGGATGGCATGAGTAATGAGTCTTTAGATGACATATCTTTGAGTATTCACATAATTTATGCTTAATAGATCCTTGCCATGTTCTAGGAGAACCCAACAATGGTATCATGAGCCAATTTTAAGCATGAAATATTTAGGGTTCATAAACTTTATTTTGGGGATTTTGTGATTTGAGCATGATATCTTCAAATTGAATGTTTGGTTATATTTAGATTATGATATGGTTATGTTTAGATTATGATAACGTACAGTTATGCATGATTAATTGTGAGAAAAAATGATTATATTAACTTTCCCCAATTTGTATGCCATGCCCGAAACTTACGGACCTTAGGATCTCATGGTGATTTTTGAATTTTAGACCATTGAATGTGTTTAAATGCATGAGATATATTGATTTGTGATTTAATTGGATTGAAATAAAAATTGGTTAATTTTATGCATGAAAACCGTGAGCTTGATGAGCACATGTTGAGTTGACTTTGCTTCAATTGTGTTGGACATGAATTGAACATAATAAAGCATGATTAATTAAGTAAATTGCTGTTTTGGAAATATTTATTTGACTAATTAATTATGGCTATACAATTAATTAAAAATTATGATATTTGGAATATTATAATTTAATAAATTAGTCTACAATTTGTAATTGGGCTAAAATTATTGTATTTGGGCTTAATGGGCTTGGTTGGGCCAAGTTGGTTTAGGATAATTGGATTGGATCCAAATTGGGCCTAAAACCATTCCATAAAGTCCAAATATAATAAATGGGCCTTTAAATAATTAATTGGGCCTTTAAATAATTAATTGGGCCTAATGGGCCAAAATTAATTTTATGGAAAACTGTGATTCCTTATTAGGCTTTGGTTGCCAAAGTCCATGCCTTGAGAATTAATTAAAAGCCCATTGGACTTTAATTAAATTGACATTGGATGTTAATGGGCCTTTGAGACCCATTTAGATTGGATTTAGAATCTCAGTCTAATAGGCACATTAATAAGTGTAATTATTTAATTTGGAATTAAATACGAATTAGTATTGAATACAAATTAAATCGGATTTAAAATTGTAGTTCGATATAATTCAAGAATACGCACTTTGAGTACTTATTCTTAAACGAGTTGGACTCGCGCAAATCAAATCGTTGTTTGAACATTGGATGATCACTTAATTCAAAGATTAATAATTGGATTAGATTGATTGAATAACATGCTTTGTGTGAATACATGGATGTATTGTAAGAATAATGTATATCGGATGGATATTAGATGGGTGAGGGCAATTTTGGAAATTGTTGTAATAAATTAGAATTTATTTAATTGGACCTGCGTGTCCAGCCTTTATCTCTGGACTATTTAAAATTATGTTTTCACCAATTCCCCTCAATGTTAATGAGGTTTCTTTATTGTATTATGTAATTGGGTAGTAGTTATAATAGTGCTAGCCGGGGAGAGGAAATGAAGAGATTTGTACTAGGAACAATTTGTTGAATATCCATCCGTATATCATTATTATTTATTTCTTGCCTTATTATGCTTTTAGTATGCATGCTTAAGGGTGTATCATGAGACCTAATCAAAGATAATAAATTGGTTGCAAATTTACGTGAAAAAACCTCAATCAAATATTAAGTGTTTTTTTCCATTGAGTGGTTCTTTCTCAAGATCCAAGATTGGCATGAGTTTGTTGGCCAAAGTCAAGATCAATGTCCATCGCGGATGTGTTTGAACCACGAAAGCTTTGTTCCATATCGCATGTCTTGGGCAAGTTGTGATTTGTTGGCCAAAGTCAAGGTCAATTCTTGTTCATCGATGTGGATTACGAAGCTTTCCCACTGTCAATGGGTCCCGCTTAACTGGAATCATTAAGCTTGTTGAGCTGATGAGTGGTATTTATATCACTATTTCTCACTCTTTTGACCTAATGTTTTGTATTGTTTCTCGAGATTTATGAACGTTTTGATGTGTTTTGTTGTTATTTTGCAGATAAATAAAGTTTGGATAGCTCTGGAGGCAATTTGGGGCAAAACCAGACAAAAATGCGTCAGCAGGGATATTTTGGTCTTATGCGCGTCGCGACGCCCGGACCTTCAGCGGCGCGACGCCTAACCTGCACCGAAGTCTGCTATCGTGCGCCTGGTCAACGGGTCAGAATTTGAAAAGTTTGACTTTGCTAACGTGCGCCTTGACACGTGTCACCACCACAGAAGATCCACTAACGTGCGCACGCCACATCATCATGACGTCAGCAATGACGTCATGACCAGTGCCACGTCACCAATGACGTCATGAACAGTGCCACGTCATCAATGACGTCAGCTTCATAATTGAGTTCCAGCCGCCATGACACGTGTTGACCTTATCCTCTTATCTGAATCGCTACGTGTCAAGCTGACCTTGTGCCACGTCTCACTATATATTAGCGTCGCGACGTTGGAGCCTTTAGCGTCGCGACGCTGGAGCCTTTAGCGTCGCGACGCTGGAAACCGAATTTTTTGCCTATAAATAGAGCGCGAAATTTCAGATTTTAGTGTACCATTCTCTCTCACTTCTTCTATGTAATTAGGAAGTGCTTCTCTCTCTAAGTTTCTTTTAATTTAGTTTTGTAATTTTTAATTACGTTCTGTAATAATAATAATTTTACTTTTGAATAGTAATAGTAATTTATTTTTACCTTTTACTTTTTACAGTTTACTATTCACTATGAGAGAGGTAACTTCCCTATGCTAGGGTGAAAGGTAATTCTTTTACTATTGCTATTTAAATTAATCTCCTTAAAAATAATATATTTACTATTTAAAATTTGACTTAAAAAGGGATACCGCTATATTGGTCGGTTGGTAAATCATTTCAACTTGGTTAAACCTGATTAAGAAAGGATATCGCCAGATTGGTCGGTTGCTAATTTAATTCCTTTTCCGCCTTTATGGCTGGTTTATTTTGGTTCCGCCTTTATGGCTGGTTGGACTTAATTTGACTTAGTCAGGATACCGCCAGATTGGTCGGTTGGTAATAATCACAAGTTTATATATTATTTTCTGGGAGATTATCTAAATTAGTAGTAGTAGAAATAATTCCTTTTACCTTAGCATTTTTATTTTATTTTACTTTTAAGCTTTTACTTTACCGCAATTACTTTTAAGCACTTTTATTTTATGGCTTTTACTTTTAAGTTTTTACTAGCCCTAGCTATGTGTCATAACTAAGTTAGTAATCTAGGGTTGTGATGAAATCCAATATCACCGGTCTATAAGGGTTAAAATATAATTTGGGTAATATAAAGATTTATTTATTGAGTCTTAATCTTAATGCCTTTTTATTAATTGGCCACTAATAAAATTGATAAGGTAAACTTAAAATGAACTAGACATAGGGATTTTAGGTTTAAGACCTTAGACTCAATAACCCACGATCTTCCTTGATGATAGATAAACCTTTAATAGATAATTACTTCACAATAGGAACTAGGGGGGGTAGGTAGCCATAATTGGAACTTAATCTTAAGAATCTAGGTAATTTGGTTGACATAGACATATGGTTCAATTGAATTATACTAGGTATTTGTAATTGACCATCGGAAGAGGCTTTTACATAAATTAGTGTTCCAGGTTAATAAAAAAATATATTACTCAACTATAGGATAACCACTTCATCTTTAAATAATATTGGAATAAATCACAACCCTAGATAGTTTTTAATATTGAATTTTCTTAAAATCAACCTTAAAACAATTTCATTTACTTGTCTATTTTTAAATTTAGAATCGTCGCCTTTTCAAATCAATCAAACAACCTGTTAGATACTAGTAATCATTTAACCTTATTAAATTTAATAGATAAGATTTTAAGTCCTCGTGGGATCGATAATTTTTATACTACTTGAACGATACGTACGCTTGCGTTATACGTGTGTGTTTACGCCGGTCATGAGCCAAAGCCAAGGCTTAGTTGATTCAGAGGAAAAGGTTAGGAAAATATATTGGACATATTGGCATATATATTGTATATATATTTTGGACTTGTTGGTCCACCTACCGGATCTAGGAATTGGATGAGATCCAATTGATCTTAGAGATCTAACTAGTTAAATATCATACAGCTTGTTGGACAAAGTCAAGTTTGTGTGTTATTTAACGGGATCCTAGCCCACTAGGAAACTAGGTTTCCCGAGTACTCAACAAAGGTTTAGAGGCTCGCCGAAAAATAGTGCGAGGCTAGTATTGAATTTGCAATTTCGTTCAAATACTTGCCAATACGCGCTTTCAAATTATTTCGTCATTTTATATATTTATTAGTTGGACTAATATTTTATTATTTTTATTATAATAGTTGGATTGTACCCAAAAATCTTTAATTGAATAGTTAGACTATTGCAATTAAGATGGCTGGAAAGATCGGGGTTAGAGACATTATCATTGGCGAAAATATCTTTAATGGTGCGATCTTTCTTGACTGGGATATGAACCTCAGGATTGTCCTGGGGGCCGAGAAGATGCTCTATACGATAGAGAGACCTCTCGGGCCTAAGCCCGAAATTGAGCAGCCGCTTGAGCTTGAGCTTTGGAAGACTTGTAGCGATGACAACATAACTGCTCAATCCGTCATGCTCGCTTCAATGACCCCTCAATTTTGTCACCAGAACAAGGGATTGGATCCCTATACTATGATGGAAAAATTGAAGGACCTTCATCGATCTAACCTTAGATCGCAAATGTATGAATTGCAGAAGAAGCTCTTTCGCTCTCGAATGTCAGAGGGTACATCTGTCCAGCACCATGTGTCACAGATGATTGCTGACATCGAACAGTTGGGTCAGCTAGGCATAACCTTTGAGGTTGAGACTTCTATAGATTTGATCTTGCAGTCTCTTCTTGACAGCTGGAACGGGTTCATCATGAACTACAATATGATGAACCAAGACCATACTCTTGGAGAGTTCATGGCAATGCTGCGTGAAGCAGAAAAAGAGCTATTAAAGGGCAAAAAGCACGAGGCGTACTTCGCTTCGACATCTCAGTCTGTCAAGGCTTGGCCAAAGGCTACTGGAGGTGTAAAGAAGAAGAAGAAGAAGGGCAAGGCCAAATCATCAAAATCTTATGGGAAGGCTAAGGACAAATCCCAAGATGTCTGCCTACAATGTGGCAAACGAGGTCACTAAAAGCATGAATGCCGTGAGTACAAGGCGCACATGAAGGAAATCAAAGTGGGCAAGGCACTGGCTTCACGTATATTTGTTATAGAAATAAACATGTCTACTTCTAGTTTTAAAAATTGGATTTTTGATTCTAGTTGTGGTACTCATATATGTACAGATGTGCAAGATCTACAGATTAGCAGGAGACTCGCTTCTGGAGAGATACCTCCGAGTTGGAAATGGGACTAGAGTCGCCGTTTTAGCCTTTGAGACCTACATTTTGGAACTGCCCTAAGGGCATGTACTAAATCTATCAGACTGTTATTATGTACCTAGTTTGACTAGAAATATTATTTTTGTATCTTTATTAGCCCAATGTGGGCATACTTTTATATTCAGAAACACTGGGTGTTTTGTGTATAAAAATGATATTGAGATATGTAGTGCTGATGTGAATAATGGTCTTTATATTTTGAATATAAATCAATCTCAAACATATGATGTAACAAACAAAAGGCTTAAATTAAGTAACAAAGATGAAACTTATATGTGGCATTGTCGTCTAGGACACATTAACAAGACTCGCATATCCACGCTTTCGAAGAGTGGGTATTTAGACGGATTTGATCCAAATTCATATGACGTCTGCGAATCTTGTTTATTAGGCAAAATGTCTAAAACACCTTTTAGCGGTAAAGGTGCACGTGCCATCGAACTGTTAGCCCTCGTTCATAGTGACGTATGTGGGCCCATGTCTAGCCAGGCTAGAGGTGGATATGAATACTTTGTAACCCTTATGGATGATGCATCGCGTTATGGTTATGTGTATCTTATGAGACAAAAATCGGAAACTTTTGAGAAATTCAAAGAGTTTCGACACGAAGTAGAAAAACAGACCGGTAAAAGAATTAAAACATTACGGTCGGACCATGGTGGAGAATACTTAAGCAATGATTTTCTCGATTACTTAAAAGAATATGGTATTCTTTCACAGTGGACTCCTCCCGGAACACCTCAATTAAATGGTGTGTCCGAACGGAGAAACTGAACTTTGTTGGACATGGTAAGGTCTATGATGAGTCGCACAGAGCTACCAATTTCCTTCTGGGGATATGCATTGAACAATGCAATACTTATTTTGAATAAGGTTCCGTCAAAGTCTTTTCAACAGACTCCGTATGAAATATGGACAGGAAAGAAACCGGGTTTCTCATTCTTGAATATTTGGGGATGTTGGGCATACGTTAAACGTTTAGATGGTACCAAACTAGAACCCAAATCGGATAAGTGCCTATTTGTAGGTTATCCTAGGGAAACCAAATGATATTACTTCTACAACCCACAAGAGAACAAAGTATTTGTTGTTCTACATGCAGTTTTCCTTGAGAAGGAATTCCTAAATTCAGTGGTAAGTGGCAGGAAAGTAGAACTCGATGAAAATTGGAGTGATATTGTTCCTTGCACAGAACCCTTAACGGAACATGAACAGTTCATCAGGGATGAGACTGTACCACAATCTTCAATTACACAATAACCGCGTAGGTCGGAGAGAGTCAGAAAAAAACCTGAGAGGTATTGGTTTCTAATCTCACCTCATGTGGATATTAATCTTATTGAGGAAGATGAACCAGCTACGTATGAGGAAGCGATACAACGTATTGACTCCGATTTATGGCAAGATGCCTTGAAATCCGAAATGGATTCCATGTACACCAACCAAGTTTGGACACTGGTTGATGCACCAGAAGGCGTAAAGCCTATTGGTTGCAAATGGGTCTTCAAGAAGAAGACCGACATGGATGGCAACATACAAACGTACAAAGTTAGGCTTGTAGCAAAAGGGTATCGTCAACGATATGCTGTCGATTACGATGAAACTTTTTCACCTGTTGCCATGATTAAATCCATTCGGATAATGCTTGCTATTGCTGCATATTTCGATTATGAAATATGGCATATGGACGTCAAAACCGCTATCCTTAAAGGAAACCTTTTGGAGGATGTTTATATGCAACAGCCTAACGGTTTTGTTGTACCAAAACATGAAAACAAGGTTTGCAAGTTAAATCGATCCATTTATGGATTGAATCAAGCATCGCATTCTTGGAACCAACGTTTTGATGAGATCATAAAAGAATATGATTTCATTCAAAATGAGGATGATCCTTGTGTATATAAGAAGGTTAGTGGGAGCGCACTGACATTCATTGTCCTTTAAGTTGATGTTGTATTGCTTATTGGCAATGACATTCCAATGCTACAATCGGTGAAAGCTTGGCTTTCATTAAAATTCTCCATGAAAGATCTGGGAGAAGCAGTCTTTATTATGGGAATAAAGATCTACCGGGATAGATCTAGAAAGCTGCTTGGACTCTCCAATAGCACATATATTGACAAAGTATTGAAGAGATTCAACATGGAACAGTCTAAGAGGGGACTGTTGCCAGTGTCACATGGCATCACTCTATCTAAGGACATGTGTCCTAAAACTCAAGATGAGAGAGACATATGAGTTAGATCCCGTTCGCTTCTACATGTGGATTGATCATGTATGCCATGATATGTACGTGACTTGATGTCTCCTATGCTTTGAGCATGTGTAGTTACTATCAGGCCGATCCAGGTGATGGTCACTAGGTTGCGGTTAAGAACATACTTAAGTATCTTAGACGAACTAGGGATGCGTTCTTAATCTATGAAGATGGAGAACTTGAGGTAAATGGGTTTATCGATGCAAGTTTCCAAACCGATAAAGACGACTGTAAGTCACAATCTGGGTACATATTTTGTTTTAACAACGGAGCAGTGAGCTGGAAATCTTCCAAGCAAGAGACTGTTGCCGATTCAACAATAGAAGCAGAATATATCGCTGCAGCTGAAGCAACAAAAGAGGTAGTTTGGATCCGTAAATTCCTAATTGGATTAGGAGTAGTTCCGTTAGTAGCTGAGCCTGTTCCATTGTATTGTGACAATAACGGGGCTATAACGCAGGCTAAGGAACTGCGGTCTCATCAACGATCCAAGCATGTTCTTCGATGTTTCCATCTGATTCGTGAGATCATACATCGTGGCGATGTGAAGATCGAGAAGGTCGCATCAGATGACAACATTGCAGAACCGCTGACGAAAGCTATTCCTCATCAAAGATTTGAGCGACATGTACATATTCAGGTGTTAGATACTTGAGTGACTGGCTATAGGCCAAGTGGGAGATTGTTGGACAATTATGACCCATAGGGTCACTATTTGTAAAAGACATTGTGATTTTTGTCCAAATTAACTATGTGACAAAGGAAATTGCCATTTTATCAATTTTTAATTAAATTACTTGAATATATAAATGATAAAAGTCCTTATGATTAGTTTTGGATTAATAAGATATGAGATAATATCAATCCATGAAGGTTTAATCATTAAATATCCCAGTCTTAGTATTATCGAGACTGGACATCGATAATGCGGAATAAACTAGTACTGCACTTGTGCGCGTTATGGAAGCATAACGGTATAGTTCTCATATATTTAAGTATTGGATACTTATGCAAGTGTGATAGGAGGTTGTGTTTACCGATGGTACGGAAACAGCTTCGCTTTGGATAGACCCCGCGGAATCCCATTGGTAGTATGACTATGTGTCTATGGGAATCTGAATCAGGGTAGGTGTATTTGGTCTTAACCTGAGACTTGCATTGCTAATACTTGCGACAATCAATACGCTTCGGTTTTGGTCGTCCAGGACTTTAACAGGTTCTGTGTACGCCTCTTCTGGGTTTATTGAGAATCGTAGTGTATTGGGTGTGATGCCAAGATGGAAGTATCACTTCAGTCATATGGAGATGATGATCACGTAGGGATACATAACTGGTACTCTATTATGTTGCAACTATCGGGATAATATGACAAGGTCATGATTATCCGATTAAAGAGACTAGTTGCTAGTGATCCGATATATGTTTCGTACGGGGCAGACACTATTCCAGTCCCAGGCCTTGCATGTGACATCCGATACTGGATCGCAATACGCTATACTACGTATATTACGCCTAACAAAGATTATATATGTTGGATAATTATGACCCATAGCGTCACTATTTGTACAGATCATGTGTTGTTGTACAAATTAACTATGTGACAAAGGAGATTGCACTCTTATCATTTGTGATTAGATCACCAAGATATATAAACGATAGGAGATCCTTATGATTTGTTCCTGGATTGAGAATGATATGAGACAGTATCAGTCCTCGAATGATAAATCATTAAATATCCCTAGTCAGAGTATTATCGAGATTGGACATCGATAAATACGTAAAAGACTAGTATTACACTTGTGCGCGTTGTGAGGGCACAACGGCATAGTTCTCATATATTTGGGTATATGCAAGTGTAATAGGAGGTTGTGTTTTACCGATGGTACGGGAAACAGCTTCGCTCTGGATAGACCCCCTCGGAATTCCATTGGTAGTATGATTATGTGTCTATGGAAGTCCGAAATCAGGTAGGTGTATTTGGTCTTAACTTGAGACTTGCACCACTAATACTTGCGACAATTAATATACTTTGGTTGTGGTCGTCCAGGGCTTTAACCGGTTTCTGTGTATGCCTCTTTTGGGTATATCGAGAATCATAGTGTGTTGGGTGTGATCTCAAGACGGAAGTGTCACTCCAGTCATATGGAGATGATGATCACGTAGGGATACAGAATTGGTTCTCTAAAAAGGGTTGCAACCATCGGGATAATATGACTTGGTCATGATTATCCGATAATAAAGAGACTAGTTGCTTGTAATCCGATATATGCTTGCAGACACTGTACCAGCCCCAGGCCTTGCATGTGATCATCCGATACTGGATCGAAATACACAATACTACATATACTACGCCTGATATAGATCCTTATATTCCTGTAAGGATATTTCTGGAGAATTGGGTAGGCATGGCGCTTTGCTAGAAGCCAACCTTGTCTTGTAAATCAGTACAAACGTCATACTTGGTACGTACGTGTTCGGATAGTCCGACGACCGAATTTACTGCCAACTTATCCGGGGATCTCATGGGTCGCTTCCCGAAGATACACCGATGACGTATGAATCGCACTTTTAATTAATCTGGGATTAATTAGAAGAGAGAGAAAATTAATCTGGGATTAATTGCGGAGATATTTTATCTGGGATAAAATATCATAGAAAGAGAGAAAACGATTAATTTGGAATTAATCGATTAAAATAATATATTAAACGAAATGGATTTCGACGCGAAATTAAAATTAGATTTTAATTAGGGCGAACGAGTTAATTTAGAATTAATTCGTTAGCGACGTGAATAGTGACTTCGCTAGGCGTAATCATTGAATTACGTCGCAACGGAAAATTCGTTAATTTGGAATTAGCGAACCCGAGCCCGAGATTGTTTGCGAGCGCATTCGCATTTCGAATTTGAGTGCGACACGCAAGTCAAATCAAGCGTCAAATCATTAGTCGCATCAAGCGTCAAATCATTAGTCACTTTGAGTGATGTGACAACTTGTCACTTGATTGACATGAGTGATGTGAATAGTTGATGGAAGTGGTTGGAATTAATTGCCTTGACTTTTTGTATTTGATAAATCAATTATTAGATTTTTGGTAATGAAAAATTGTGTATTAGATACACAAAATCAAATACAAAAATCATTTCACTCATTCTCTCTCATGGCTCACGAATTGGAGCCATTTCTTCATCTCTTCTCTCTCGGCCATTTGGCCATTTTTCTTCACTAGTTTTTTATTGGGCAGAAACCGTGAGATGGGAAGCAAAGTGTGGGAAATTTGTGGCAAATTGCTTGAGAGCTAGCACTCCGAGAGACATGCGAAGGTGATAGGGAAGTCCACCCATGAGCCGGGAATCGTTTGACGAAGCTTGGAGCTTGTTTAAGGAGCAAAAATGGCCGAAAACAGTGAGTTGTTTCACTGCCACTGCCGAGCAGTCCATGGAGGCAGAAAATAATTTTTGTTGCCTCGCGCGTCTCTCAACCGATCGATGTGAGTATTCCGCAACTTCGTTGATTTGTATTCGCACTTATTTCATGTTTGTAATCGATCCTTGGGGCCGTAAAAACTCTAACAATGGTATCAGAGCGATTGAAAAGCATGAAAATAATTAAGGCTTAAAATTTGGGTAAAATATTTTTAAGCATGATTTGGTTGAATGGATGTTTGAGTATGCTTATAACATGTTAAATTGAAGTTTGATTTGTTCAATTTCAAGAAATGTTGTTTGGAACAAATTTCCCCAAATTCTTTGGCTTGGCCGAATGGATAGTTGCCCTAAATGTCTTGGAATTTTGATTTGTTGATTCATTGGATAAGTTAGAATCATATTGGGATTGTTGATTTGAAAATTAATTGGATTGAATTTTTGAATTGGACAAAAACCCTAATTGTCGAGACCTTAATAAGCATGTATTGGGTTTGATTTATGATGAAATGTGTTGGACATGTTTTGTTGTTGAAGAGCATGATTAATTAGGCTAATTGATGTTTTAGAAATGTTAATTGGGTAATTAATTGTGTAATACATTTTATGTAATTAAATTGGGAATTTGGAATTTGTAATTTAATTATATTGGGCCTAATTTTGGAAATTGGACTTTTAAAGTTGTTATTGGGCTTATTGGGCTTGGTTGTACTAAGTTGGGTTTAGGCAAAAATGGTTGGATCCAATTGGGCCCAAAACCGCCTCCATAAAGTCCAAATGCGACTTAATGGACCTTTAAAGTTTAATTAGGCCTAATGGGCAAAAATTGATTTCTGGGCTTATGGGGTAATTCCCGGATTGGGTTTTGGTTATCGGTTTAACCCGAGTTGACCAAAAGTCCACGCCTTAAGAAATTAATTAAAAGCCCATTGGACTTAATTAAATTAACGTTGGACGTTAATCGGGCTTTGAGACCCGAACGATTAAATTTGGAATTTAAGTCGTAAAGGTTTATATATAAAGTGTGATATTTAATTTGGAATTAAATAGCGAATTAGCATTAAATACAAATTGAATTGGATTTAATTATGTAGTTTAATTTAATTCGAGAATTCATACTTTGAGTACTTATTCGCAAAACGAGTTTGACACGAGCAAAATCAAATCGTTGTTTGAACATTGGATGGTCAGTAATTATCAGATTAATTAATTTGATTACATTGATTGATAACATGCTTGTGTGAATACATGATTGCGATGCATGAATAATGTATATCATATGGATATTAGATGGGTGGGACAATTTTAGAAATTATTGTAATAAATTTGATTTATTAATTGGACCTGCGTGTCCAGCCTTATTACCTCCATACTCTTTGTAATCTCTTCTCACCTATTCCCCTCAATGTAAATGAGGTTTCTTTGGAAGTCTAGTGTAACGGGTAGAAGTAATACTTGTGCTAGCGGGAGAGAGAAAGGGAGAGATTTGATCTAGGATCAATGTGTAAAGTATCCATCCGCATATCATTATTATTTTATTCATATGCGCTTTATTATGTGTTTAGAATGCATGTTTAAGGGTGTATGATGATGAGACCTTAACAAAGATAATAAATTGGTTGCCAATTTGCACTCAAAAAACCCTCGCAAAATATTAAGCGTCTTTCCTTCCATTGAGTGATTCTGACTCAAGATCCGAGACTGGCATTGGCTTGTTGGCCAAAGTCAAGGCCTTTGTCCGTCGAGGATGTGTTTGAATCACGAGAGCTTTGTTCCATATTGGTGTCTTGTCCAAGTTGTGGTTTGTTAGCCAAAGTCAAGACCACTTCTTGTCCATCGACATTGATTACGAAGCTTTCCATGGTCAATAGGTCGCGCTTAACTGGGATCACTAAGTTTTTTGTGCCAAAGCCAAGGCTAAGTTGATTCAGAGGAAAAAGGTTAGGTAATATATTGGATATATTGGCATATATAAGATATATGTTTCGGACTTGGACGTCCCCCTTCTGGATCTAGGAATTGGATTGGATCCAATGATCTTAGAGATCTACCTAGTTAATTATCAACAATTTGTTGGCCAAATTCAAGATTGTGTGATATTTAGCGGGATCCTAGCCCACTAGGAAACACGGTTTCCCGAGTACTCGACAGAGGGTTAGATGCTCGTGACCGGCGTAAACACACACGTATAACGCAAGCGTACGTATCGTTCAAGTAGTATAAAAATATCGATCCCACGAGGACTTAATACCTAAGCTATTAATTTTATGAGGTCAAATGATTACTAGTATCTAACAGGTTGTTTGATTGATTTGAAATGGTGACGACTCTAAATTTAAAAAAACAAGTAAATAAAATTGTTCGAAAATAGGTTTTAAGAAAATTCAATATTAAAAACTACCTAGGGTTGTGATTTCTTCCAATATCATTTTAAAATGAAGTGGTTATCTTAAAGTTGGGTAATATATTGATTTATTAACCTAAAACACTAAATTATGTAAAAGCCTCTTCCGATGGTCAATTACAAATACCTAGTATAATCCAGTTGAACGATATGTCTATGTCAACCAAATTACCTAGATTCATTAAGATTAAGTTCCAATTTGGCTACCCCCGCCTGACAGGTATATTTCTATCATGTAAGGAAATCTATTAAAGGGTTATCTATCCTCAAGGAAGATCGTGGGCTATTGAGTCTAAGGTCTTAAACTTAAAATCCCTATGTCTAGTTTATTTTAAGTTTACCTAGTCAATTTTATTAGTGGCCAGTTAATAAAAAGCATTAAGATTAAGACTCAATAAATAAATCTTTATATTACCCAAACTATAATCTAACCCCATATAAACCGGTGATATTACATTTCATCACAACCCTAGATATGTAACTTAGTTACAACTCATAGCTAGGGCTGGTAAAAATTAAAAGACAAAAAATAAAATTACTAAAAAGTAAATGCTGAAAGATAAATGCAATAAAATAAAATGCTAAGGTAAAATGAATTAACTTCTACTATTTACTATTTAGATATCTCGCATAATATAATATATATTCTTGTGATAATTTTCCCAACCAGCCATATAGGCGGTAACCTGATTAAATCAAATTAAGTCCAACAAGCCATAAAGGCGAAACCAAAATTAAATTACCAACGGACCAATTTGGCGGTATCCTTTATTAGTCAGGTTTAAACCAGATTAAAATTAATTACCAACCGACCAATCTGACGGTATCCTTTTTAAGTCAAATTTTAAATAGTTTATATATTATATTAAAGGGAGATTAATCTAAATAGCAATAGTAAAAGAATTACATTTCACCATAGCAGGGGAAGTTACCTCCTCATGGTAAATAGTAAAAACTATAAGAAATAAAGAAAGTAAATTACTATTATTACAAAACGTAATTAAAATTTAATTACAAAACTTAAATTAAAGAAAATAGAGAGAGAAACTCTCTATTTACATCAAAGAAATGAGAGAGAATGGTACAACTGAAACTGAAACGTCGAGCTGAATTTATAGGCTTCAGTGGGGTATGGGCGTCGCGACGCCAAGAGGTTGGGCATCGCGACACGCGTAGGTTTTTGACACGTATTGGCTTGGCTTCGCTAGATCGTGACACGTGGCACTGTTATGTCGGCAGTTGAATTTTTGATGTCGGCAACATGTGATGGCGACACGTGTCCAGGTGCACATTAGCGTGATCCGCTGAGATTTTGACACGTGGCAAGGTTCATTTTAGCAAGATGATGATTGTCAGCATCTTAGGATGACGACACGTGGCATACGCACGTTAGCAGATCTTCTGTGATGGTGACACGTGGCACGGCGCACGTTAGCAAAGTCAAACTTTTCAAATTCTGACCTGTTGACCCGGTGCACGTTAGCATGACCCGGTGCATGTTAGGAGTCGCGACGCCAAGGGTTTGGGCGTCGCGACGCGCCCAAAATTATGAAAATACCCTTTTTTCCATTTTTCACTGTTTTGGTCCAAATCACCTCCAGAATGTCCTGAAACTTTATTTATCTACAAAATAACACAAAACACATCAAAATATTCACAAAACTTAAGAAACTATAAAAAAATATTAGGTTAAATGAGTGAGAAATAGTGCTAGATTTACCACTCATCACACCCCTAAACTTAACATTTTGCTAATCCTCGAGCAAACCACAAAATAAAATAACATAATAAAATTTAACTATGCCACTTTCGTAGGGATCACGGTTACATTTAGCGTATGCAACAAGCCTTTAAACCCCTAGGTGTCCCTAGTGGACGAGTTGTAATCTCATGAGGGTTTACAGCAATGATACCCACAAACATTTTACAAAAGTAAAAAGGTAATAAAACTAATGCACACAAAAGCAAAAAGACAAGCGAAAAGAGAATAAAGAAGTTAGTGACTAATCAGGTGAAACTTCTACTCCAAGTTACTAGTTGTTTTGTTTCATTCTAAATTACTGAATAAGTAAATTCTCTGATTATATTTACCATTCTTCATATAGACAGCCAACAAAATATTAATCAACTCATTTTTGCCCACAACAGTCATAAGTGTAGTTGATAAGAGAGTAATATTTTTGTCCTAAAGTTTTATCAGAATTCACACCTTTTTGCAGCAATGGAATAATTTTTCTCATTTTTCTGATTTTTTCTTTGATTTTTTCTCTATTTTTTATTTATATACAATATCTTCCATCTATGTAACGAGTGTTAGGTCGGTGGCTCCCAAACCAGTTGGCTTTAGGGCACCAGGAGTTAAGACACCCCTACGGACTTAATTACTCAGACTTCAGATATATATATTTTTACACATCTTTGATCCATCTAGCGAGCTTTGGGCCAGTGACTCCCAAACCTGTTGGTTTTAGGGCACTAGGTGTTAAAACACCCTTACAGACTTAATAACTCGGATCTCAAAATTTTTTTTTTACTCCATTGCTTTTTTAGATGCTTCCTCCAATTAAACTAGAGCACTGAATATTACAAACTTTTCAATTTTAGCTCATGTCTGTATGTTACTATGTATGTTGATAATATCTGTCAACTGAGCATATGAAGATCCATTTTAGTCAGTATTATGGAGAATTCACAAATTAAATAATTCAAAATGAAATAAACAAAAATTAACTTGTTTCAAAAATGGTTTGAGATACGTCTCAGGAGTGAAAACTCCTTACTCAGCCATCTCTTACCAAATTCACCTTTTTAGTCAAAATAAAAACAAACAAACAAAACACAAAATATTTTGTAATTTTTGAAAATTTTTCAATTTTTTTTTTTTTTGTATTTTTCGAAAAATTTTGGACTAAAAATAAAAATAACACAAAGTAAAAACAAGGTACTGATCAACTAATTCCCTCCCCCAAACCTAAATGAGACATTGTCTCCAATGTCTTAAATAGTAGAAGAAGAGTTTAGAAGATAATACATGGTTAGCTGAAATTCTACAAGAAATTAAAGGTTAAGATCCAGATTAACACGACGCCTCTTACCACGATCGTCCTCGGACCAATTTATCTTTGAAATGACAGGGTCAACTTGTGGTTCATATGCTAAGAGTTGGTCAATTAGATCTGGAGCAGTTCTGGCAGTAAAGATGAGTTCTTTTAAAGGTTTTGACACGAACTCATTTCTCCGGGCATCATCAAGAAACACACAAACAAAATCATAAAATCCATCAACGTTGTACAGCCCAATTGGTTTCTGGTGTATGTTCAAGTTCACCCAAGATAACACTATAAAAATTTCCTCCAATGTGCCCAAGCCACCTGGCAAAGCAATAAAAGCATCAGCACGGTTAATCATTTCTACCAAACGTTCAGACATACATGGCACGATCAGTTCCTCTCCGTTTGATGGTTCAATAAGATTTGTTTCTGCCAAGGTTTTTGGGATGATTCCCAAAACGTGACTGCCTCCTTCCTGTACGGCCTTTGAAACGATCCTCATTAGTCCAAGATTGCCTCTGCCATATATTAAGTGCATATTCCTTGCAGCTAAGACTCGACCCAATTCGTGTGCTGCTTCTACGTATTGTGGTTTAGTACCAACACTACTACCGCAAAACACACAGATGTTTTCAACTCGTCTTCTTGAAGTGGCTTCGATGTTTTACTCTGGATGTCTTCAAAAGTGCAATGATGAGTTGAATTTATAACACCTGAAAAATGTGAGTAAAATAATAGCAATAGCACCTGCCAAATGACAATTATTAGTTAAACAAATCGTGATAGTCAAAAAGGTCTGGATCCTGTCGGAGAAAATAAAAGAAAATAACAAAACAATTACAATTATTAGGAAAAGATAAAGAGATATAATATTTACAAGAAAAGTAGCGGCTTGATCGACGTCTATGCATCAGGGACAAGCTTCCCATCCAATTTTCTTATAAATTGGCAAACAGGGTATTTTTTAGTCAGATTCCCAAGACTTAACTGTTGTCTTTATTTTTGGAATAGTGTATGTAATCTGCGAATTTCGTGATACACAAATCAACAGGGATGCGTCTCAAGAGTTTTAGATATGTCATCTAAAGACTCTTTAATCAAGCCATTCCTAATGAAATTAATCTTATCTTCGCGGGTATTAGATATTATTCCTAAAGAACGCCAACGAGTATCACAAAACATACGAGCACATTTATAACAAACACACTTTCTTTTGGCTCTTCTCTTTTTAGCATATGTGCTCCTTCCTAAACCAGGCAGATGTGAAATAAAAGAGTCAGAAGACTCACCTGCCAATCAGACTTGTGCTTCAATAATCCAACGAATGTCAGTAGGAATACCTTTGATTATCAGTAACCTCATCTGTTCCAAGCGAGCTTTGTAGATTTTTATCAGAGATTTTTTTAGGGAAAGAAGGAAATTGCTTGCGAAGACTTGCGAGAGCTTCTTCCATCTTAAAATGACTAAATCTGCAAAAATTAAACAAAAATAAAACACACCAGATTACAATATATACAAAAATTGCATGGGTTGCCTCCCTGCGAGCGCTAAGTTTAGAGTCGTCAGCTAGACTTGACTTCTCGATCATTAGGCTGGATCTGAAAGTGTGACACTTTCTTTTAGTCACTCAAACGATTCTCCCCAGTAGTGCTTAACATGCCTGTTGTTAACCTTGAAAGTTTTGTTGGAGTCAGGATCATTATCTAAACGGCTCTATCTGGTAAAACCTTGGTGATCACAAATGGACCTGACCACCGTGATTTTGGCTTCCATGGGAAGAATTTCACTCTTGATTTGTTTAACAGTACCTTCTGCCCTGGTTCCAGTTGTATGCGCACTAACTTGTCATCATGTCTTTTCTTGCCTTTTTCTTTGTACAATTTGGCATCCTCAAAAGGCTGATTGTGAAATTCCTCCAATTCGTTGAGCTGGTGGATCTCTTTCTCTTTTGTTGCTTGTAGTGCAAGAATGGGCTCTTTCAGTGCAAAAGACGTTTTATCTTTAGGCTCCATAAGCAATTGACATGTTTTAAGTTTGTTAGTAGAACTTTGCATTGCATTGGAGTTCTGAATGGTACTGTGTATCACATGAAGTCTGAAACATTCCTCCTTCTTTTCATCATCTGGGAAATTCATAGCCTTGAAAACATTGAATGTTACTTCTTGGTCATGTACCCTCATGGTTAATTCTCCTTTATTTACATCAATAATGGTTCTACCTGTAGCTAAGAATGGTCTCCCGAGGATGATTGGCACGTCTGCGTCTTCCTCCATATCAAGGACAATAAAATCTGCTAGGAAAATGAATTTGTCAACCTTGACCAGCACATCCTCAAACGCCTCTTGGAAATACGAGCATTATATCAGCAAGTTGTAGAGAGACTGAAGTGGCATTGTTTCTCAAATCTGCAGTTTCCTGAAAATAAAAAAAGGCATCAAATTAACACTTGCACTTAAATCACATAAAGCCTTACCAAAGTTATATTCTCCTATGACGCAAGGAATGGTGAAACTGCCAGGATCTTTCAAATTCGGGGGAAGTTTCCTCTGAATGATGGCGCTACATTCTTCTGTCAATGCTACTGTCTCGTAATCTCCCAATCTCCGTTTTCATGAAAGAATATTTTTCATGAATTTTACATAGCTGTGCATTTGTTCCAAGGCTTCTGCAAATGGAATGTTGATGTGCAGCTTTTTGAACACCTCCAGGAAACGAGCAAAGTACTTGTCCAGTTTGTTTTTCTGAAGACGCTGAGGAAAAGGTGGAGGTGGAGTGGTCTATTCTTTTTCCTTTGCTTCTTTTTCCTCCGTCTGTTGCCCTGTTTCTTTTGGAACTTCCTCAGCAGTTGTTTTGGCTCCAACATCTTTGTTGATTTCAGTACAACTTTTTAACATGATGGCATGACACTGCTCATTTCCCATGTTCCTTGGATTTGGCTCTGTGTTGCTAGGAAGGGTACCTGGCGGTCTATACTTCTGAGCATTTGCTAGTTGTCCAATTTGATTCTCCAGTGCTTTAATAAAAGCTGGTTGGCTCTGAATCACAGCATCGTACGTTTTCAACTGAGCCAGCACTTCTGCTATTCTTGGTTCATTTGCCTACTCCTGGCCTTTTTTCTGTTGCTGGAATCCAGGTGGTGGATAGTTATGTTGTTGGCCTGAATTGTTGCTCCATGAGAAATTGGGATGATTCCTCCACCCTGGGTTGTAGGTGTTGGAATATGGATTGTTCCCATGTCTGTTGAAATTATTGATAAAATTCATCGTTTCTTCAAGTTGGTTCGACTCTGGTTCTCCTCCATATGGTGAACTTGTGGATCAAGTGGTAAGAGTCTCCATGAATTTGCATATCTGATCTAGCTTGACGTTGAATGCTGTATTGGCTCCACTTTCGTAAATTCCTACAATTCTTTGGATCATGCTCCTTTTTAATGGCCACAAGGAATTTTTTTTGGCCATTTCTTCGATTAGGTCTCAGGTTTGATCTTCTCCTTTTGCCATTAAAGCTCCTCCAGCAGCAGCATCGATTGTGGTTCTCATTATTCCAGAAGTCCATTATAGAAAGTTTGGACTTGAAGCCATTTTGGAATCTCATGGTGAGGATATTTCCGGAGCAAATCTCTGTACCTTTCCCAAGCTTCGTAGAGAGTTTCAGAGTCTTGTTGTACAAATAATGTGATGTCATTTCTCAGTTTTCCAGTTCTGGCTGGTGGAAAGTACTTTGCAAGAAATTTGGTGGCTAAAGTGTTCCAAGTTGTGATGGAACCTGCTGGTAGTTAATGTAGCCAAGCTTTAGCTCTGTCCTTCAAGGAGTATGGGAAAACACGCAATCTCATTGCTTCTTCAGCTTCTCGGTTGTAATTGAAAGTGTCGCAAACTTCCAGGAAGTTACTGATGTGGGCATTAGGATCTTCAGTTGCATTCCCCCCAAACTGAACTGACTGCTGAATCATCTGAATGCATGTTTTGATGTCACCCGTATTTGCTGGTAAGGGAGGAAGTACAATGCAAGAAATGAGTCTGTCAACCACCGGAATGGTTCTGTCTTGAATGGGAATTGGTGGTGCAACCTCCAAACGTTCAGGTTCCATGTTGACTAAAGCTTCTTGGCCTTCTCGCTTTTCCCTTCTCAACTGTCTGATGGTTCTTTCAATTTCTAGGTCAAGCGGTCGAAGTTCAAAACTTCTGGTTCGTCTCATGAATTTTCTGAGAACCTGAAACATAAGAAAACAAAAACAATAAGTAAAAAGAAATTAGATACAAGTAAATGTATCTAACCTTAAAACTAATAGTGAAAGATAAATAAGTCCCCGGCAACGGCGCCAAAAACTTGACTGGCGTAAACACACACGTATAACGCAAGCATACGTATCGTTCAAGTAGTATAAAAATATCGATCCCACGAGGACTTAATACCTAAGCTATTAATTTTATGAGGTCAAATGATTACTAGTATCTAACAGGTTGTTTGATTGATTTGAAATGGTGGTGATTCTAAATTTAAAAAAACAAGTAAATAAAATTGTTCGAAAATAGGTTTTAAGAAAATTCAATATTAAAAACTACCTAGGGTTGTGATTTCTTCCAATATCATTTTAAAAGAAGTGGTTATCTTAAAGTTGGGTAATATATTGATTTATTAACCTGGAACACTAAATTATGTAAAAGTCTTTTCCGATGGTCAATTACAAATACCTAGTATAATCCAATTGAACCATATGTCTATGTCAACCAAATTACCTAGATTCATTAAGATTAAGTTCCAATTTGGCTACCCCCGCCCGACAGGTATATTCTTATCCTATAAGGAAATCTATTAAATGGTTATTTATCCTCAAGGAAGATCGTGGGCTATTGAGTCTAAGGTCTTAAACTTAAAATCCCTATGTCTAGTTTATTTTAAGTTTACCTAGTCAATTTTATTAGTGGCCAGTTAATAAAAAGCATTAAGATTAAGACTCAATAAATAAATCTTTATATTACCCAAACTATAATCTAACCCTTTATAAACCGGTGATATTATATTTCATCACAACCCTAGATATCTAACTTAGTTACAACTCATAGCTAGGGCTGGTAAAAATTTAAAAGACATAAAATAAAATTACTAAAAAGTAAATGCTGAAAGATAAATGCAATAAAATAAAATGCTAAGGTAAAAGGAATTAACTTCTACTATTTATTATTTAGATATCTCCCATAATATAATATATATACTTGCGATAATTTTCCCAACCAGCCATATAGGCGGTAACCTAATTAAATCAAATTAAGTCCAACCAGCCATTAAGGCGGTAATATTTGTCCATAAACTAGCCATAAAGGCGGAACTAAAATAAACCAGCCATAAAGGCGGAACCAAAATTAAATTACCAACCGACCAATCTGGCGGTATCCTTGATTAGTCAGGTTTAAACCAGATTAAATTAAATTACCAACCGACCAATCTGACGGTATCCTTTTTAAGTCAAATTTTAAATAGTTTATATATTATATTAAAGGGAGATTAATCTAAATAGCAAAAGTAAAAGAATTACCTTCACCCTAGCAGGGGGAAATACCTTCTCATGGTAAATAGTAAAAACTGTAAAAAATAAAGAAAGTAAATTACTATTATTACAAAACGTAATTAAAATTTAATTATAAAACTTAAATTAAAGAAACTAGAGAGAGAAACTCTCTATTTACATCAAAGAAATGAGAGAGAATGGTACAACTGAAACTGAAACGTCGAGCTGAATATAGAGGCTTCAGTAGGGTCTGGCCGTCGCGACGCCAAGGTTGGGTGTCGCGACGCGCGTAGGTTTTTGACACGTATTGGCTTGGCTTCGCGAGATCGTGACATGTGGCACTGTTATGTCGGCAACATGTTATGGCGACACGTGTCCAGGTGCACGTTAGCATGATCCGCTGAGATTTTGACACGTGGCAAGGTGTATTTTAGCAAGATGATGATTGTCGGCATCTTAGGATGATGACACGTGGCAGGAGCACGTTAGCAGATCTTTTGTGATGGTGACACGTGGCACGATGCACGTTAGCAAAGTCAAACTTTTCAAATTCTAACCCGTTGACTCGGCGCACGTTAGCATGACCTGGTACACATTAGGAGTCGCGACGCCAAGGGTTTGGGAGTCGCGACACGCCCAAAATTACGAAAATTCCATTTTTCCAATTTTCACTGTTTTGATCCAAATCACCTCCAGAATGTCCTGAAACTTTATTTATCTACAAAATAACACAAAACACATCAAAATATTCACAAAACTCAAGAAACTATACAAAATATTAGGTTAAATGAGTGGGAAATAATGCTAGATTTACCACTCATCAGCTCGCCGAAAAATAGTGGGAGGCAAGAATTGAATTTGCAATATTCGTTTAATTACTTGCCATACGCGCTCAAAACAATATCATTCGTCAAATATATTAAATGTTAGTTGGACTAATATTTAAAAATTTTTTTAATTAAACAGTTGGACTGTATTCAAACTATTCATTTATAGTTGATTTTATAATTGGATTATAGTAATCAATATAATTGATTTTAATCTATCAAATTATAGTTGATTAAATAGTTAGACTATTGTAATCATTATAATAAATAGTACCTAAATCGTTGATTAAATAGTTGGACTATTAGAATCAAGATGTAATTGAAAGATTGACATTTAAAACATAATCATAGGGAAAATGTGTTTAAATTGTTTAATTTTTCAAATTGGGAATTAAATTTCAGGATGGTCATGGAAACTAATAAGTCACTTTATTTGATAAAATAACATATTAGGCCTATGCCCGGGGTTAAGCAAATAGTAGAGCATAATAATTGGAAGATTTATGTAATGATAACTTAAGTACTTAATCCATTAAGCTTGTCGCAGTAGACTCCTTAATTTCTGAATCAGAACTAAGGATTTGATCCTTAAAGTATGATAATGAAATTGAAGGATCTTCAAAGAATCTATCCTTAGAATCTTAGAAGTACTAAATTGCAATACTTAACTCTTGGAGAGTTAATGACCATTCTCAAGGAGATAAAGTCAAAGTTTGCAATTAGGCAAGTAGCGCAAGGCGCACCTTACTTCGATATTCTATAAACCCGAGGCTTGGCCAAAGGCTACTAGAATGTGAAAAGGGCAAAGGCAATATCATTATAATATTCTGGGAAGATAAAGGACATATCCCAAAATGTCTGCCTAAATTGTGGCAAACGGGATCGCGGAAGCGTGACTGCCATTTGGACAAGGCAGACATGAAGGAATTAAAGACGGTGCAAGGCTCCGGCTTTAAATATGTTTGTCAACATTATGTTCACTACTAGTATTAAAATTAGATTTTAAATACTTAGTGTGGTTCATAAATATATGTATTAATGTTCAGAATCTGCTATGAGCAGGATGCTGACCTCAATTGAGATTTAATCTGCGGATTGGAAACGAGATGAAAATCACTATTTTAGCCGTAGATACCTAAATTTAGGAACTACCTTCGGGTGTGTACTTAAATTAGGAAACTGTTATAATGTAACTAGTTTGACTATAAACATTATCTCTATATCAGTGTTTGACCCGCTGCGGGTGAACCTTTATATTCTAGAACACTAAAGTGTTTTATTATATAAAAATGATATTGAGATAAGCACATTTGATATGAATAACAGAATTTATACTTTGAATATAAATAAAATCTCAAACATGACAAACAAATAGCTCAAACTGATTGATCAGAAGAAATTTATTTGTGGCATTGTTGTCTGGGACACAATCAAACAAGAATCGTATATCCACACTTTTGAAGAGTGGGTATTCGGACTAATTTGATTCTATTCAAATGAAGTCTACGAATCTAGATATTAGGCAAAGTGCCTATAACATATTTACTTGGTAAAAGTGCAAATGCCACCTATCTGTAAGCCCTAGTTCATAGTGAAGCAAGTGGGCCCATGTCTAGTTAGGCTAGGGGTGGATATGAATATTTCATGAACTTTACGGATGTGGCATCGCGTTATGGTTATGTGTTTCTTTGAAAAACAAATCGGAAATTTTACAGTTTTCGACGCGAAATAGACAAACAGATCGGCTAAAGTATTAAATCATCATGGTTAGACCATGATGAAAATACTTAAGCAATAAGTTTCTAATATACTTGAAAGAGTATAGTATTCTTTCAATGAGGACTCCTCCCGGAACACGTCAAAGTGACGGTGTGTCCGAACTAGATAAACCGAATTTTGTTGGACATGATAAGGTTAATCATGAGTCGCTCTGAGCTACCATTTCCTTCAACGGATAAGCTTTAGCAGTGCAAAAACTTATTTTGAATAAGGTTCCATAAAATTATGTTTGACAGATTTTATATTAGATATGAACAGGAAAGAAACTTGGTTTTCTCATTCCTGAGTATTTGGGTATGCTAGGCATATGTTTGGATGATACCAAACTAGAACCCAAATTGGATAAGTGCCAATTGTAGGTTATCCTAGGGATACCAAAGTATAGTACTTATACAACTCACTAGAGAACAATTAGATTGTTGCTCACAAAGCGGTTTTCCTAAGAGGAATACCGATATGCAGTGGTAAGTGGGAGGATAGTAAAACTCGATGAAAAATCGGAGTAATACTATTCAAGGAACTGATTCCTAATAGAACATAAATAGTTCATCAAGGATGAAACTATAACATTAATCTTCGAATACACAAGAACCGCGTATGTCGGAGAGAGTCAGAAAACAACCTAGGGTATGGGTTTCTGATCTCACCTCGTAAAGATGTCAATCTTTTGAGGTATACCAACTGACTACGTATGAGAAAGTGATACAAGGAATCGAATCCCTAATTATGACAAAGTGTCATGAGTCCGAAATGGATTCCATGTATATCAACTATGTTTGGACACTAGTTGACGTACCGCAAGGCATTGTGCCTATTGGTACTTTATAAGTCTTCAAGGAAGACATACATGGATGGCAACATACCAACGTATAAAGCTAGGCTTTTAGCAGAAAGGTATCGTTATCAACATTGTGTTGATTACGATTCAACCTTTTACCTGTTGCCACAGTAAATCCATTTGGATAATGCTTGCTAAAGCTGCATGTTTCATGTATGAAATATGACAGATTAACGAGAAAATCGCTTTCCTGAAAAGGAAACCTTTCGGAAGATGTTTACAGCATCCTGATGGTTTTGTCGTACCAAAACTAGCAAACAAGGTTTGTAGGTTATTCGATCCATGTTTGGATTGAAGCATGCATTAGGTTCTTGGAATTGTCGTTTTGATGTGATCATAATGGTTTATGATTTAATTCAAAACGAAATGATTCTTGTGTATATAAGGAGGTTAGTGGGAGTGCACTGACAATCGTTGTCCTATAAAATAATGATAATACGTCATTTCTTGGAAATGATATTCCCATAATATAATCGGTGAAAGCTTGGCTTTCGAGAAAATTCTCCGTGGAATTCTTGGGAGAAACAACCTTTATTCAAAGAATAAAGATCTACTGGGATAGATTAAGTTGTTAAAACTCTCCGAGAACTTGTACATTGAAAAATGTACGCGACCTGGTGTCTCATACGCTTTGAGCATATGGATTAACAACAGGCCAATCCAAGTGATAGTCACTGGATTGATGTTAAGAACATCCGTTAGTATCTTCGAGAACTAAGGATGTTGTCTTAAACTATGGAGAATGAGAACTTGAAGTGATTGGGATCACTGTTGCAAGTATCCTAACCGATAAAGACGACTAAAAGTCACAAACGGTACTATACAGTTTGAATAACAGAACAGTGAGTTGGAAATCTTCCAAGCAAGACATTGTACCGAATAAATAATAAATGCGGGTTATTGCTGCAGCTAAGACAGCAATAGAAGCCTTCTGGGTCGATATAAAATCTAATTAGATTAGATATAGTTCTGTTAGCAGCTGAGCTAGGCTGCAACGCAGGCTAAAGAATTAATGGTCTCATCAACGATCCAGATACATACTTCGATATTCATCTTCTTCGTTCAGATCATACATCGTGGCGATGTGATGATCGTATAAATCGCATCAGACGATAATCATGCAAATCCACTGACGAAAGTCTTTTCTCAGCAATTTGAGCCAACCGTACATAGTTCGGGTGTTAGACACTCGAGTGACTGGCTATAGGCCAAGTGGGAGATTGTTGGACAATTATGACCCATAGCGTCACTATTTGAACAGATCATGGTGTTGTTGTACAAATTAACTATGTGACAAAGGAGATATCACTCTTATCATTTGTGATTAGATCACCAAATATAAATGATAGGAGGTCTTTATGATTTGTTCCTGGATTGAGAATGATATGAGACAGTATCAGTCCACGAAGGATAAATTATTAAATATCCCTAGTCAGAGTATTATCGAGATTGGACATCGATAAATACGTAAAAGACTTGTATTACACTTGTGCGCGTTGTGAGGGCACAACGGCATAGTTCTCATATATTTGGGTATATGATACTCATGCAAGTGTGATAAGAGGTTGTGTTTTACCGATGGTACGGGAAACAGCTTCGCTCTGGATAGACCCCATCGGAATTCCATTGGTAGTATGACTATATGTCTATGGAAGTCCGAAATCAGGGTAGGTGTATTTGGTCTTAACTTGAGACTTGCACCACTAATACTTGCGACAATCAATATACTTTGGTTGTGGTCGTCCAAGGCTTTAACCGGTTTCTATGTACGCCTCTTCTGGGTATATCGAGAATCGTAGTGTGTTGGGTGTGATGTCAAGACGGAAGTGTCACTCCAGTCATATGGAGATGATTATCACGTAGGGATACAGAACTGGTTCTCTAAAAAGGGTTGCAACCATCGGGATAATATGACTTGGTCATGATTATCCGATAATAAATAGTTGTTTGTAATCCGATATATGCTTCGTACGGGGCAGACACTGTACCAGCCCCAGGCCTTGCATGTGATCATCCGATATTGGATCGAAATACGCAATACTACGTATACTACGCCTGATATAGATCCTTATATTTCTGTAAGGATATTTCTGGAGAATTGGGTAGGCATGGCGCTTTGCTAGAACCCAACCTTGTCTTGTAAATCAGTACAAACATCGTACTTGGTACGTACGTGTTCGGATAGTCCGACTGTTGGACAATTATGACCCATAGCGTCACTATTTGTACAGATCACGGTGTTGTTGTACAAATAAATTATGTGACAAAGGAGATTGCACTCTTATCATTTGTGATTAGATCACCTAGATGTATAAATGATGAGAGGTCCTTGTGATTTGTTCCTGGACGGAGAATGATATGAGACAGTATCAGTCCACGAAGGATAAATCATTAAATATCCCTAGTCAGAGTATTATCGAGATTGGACATCGATAAATATGTAAAAGACTAGTATTACACTTGTGCGCGTTGTGAGGGCACAACGGCATAGTTCTCATATATTTGGGTATAGGATACTTATACAAGTGTAATAGGAGTTTGTGTTTTATCGATGGTACGGGAAACAACTTCGCTCTGGATAGACCCCCTCGGAATTCCATTGGTAGTATGACTATGTGTCTATGGAAGTCCGAAATCAGGGTAGGTGTATTTGGTCTTAACCTGAGACTTGCACCGCTAATACTTGCGACAATCAATATACTTTGGTTGATATATTAAACGAAATTGGATTTCGACGCGGAATTAAAATTTGATTTTCATTCGGGCAAACGAATTAATTTAAAATTAATTCCTTAGCGACGTGAATAGTGATTTCGCTAGGCGTAATCATTTAATTACGACGCAACGGAAAATTCGTTAATTTAGAATTAACGAACCCGAGCCCAAGATTATTTGCGAGCGCATTCGCATTTCAAATTCGAGTGCGGCACGTAAGTCAAATCAAGCGTCAAATCGCTAGTCGCATCAAGCGTCAAATCACTTGTCACTTTGAGTGATGTGACTTGACAACTTGTGATTGATGTGATTGAGTGATGTGTTTGTGGTTGTTGGCTTTAATGATTTGACTTCTAAAAGCCAAATTCATTCCAAATGAATTTGAAATTTAAATTAGTGTATAAGATACACAAATTTCACAAACCAACACATCATCTCTCATTCTCTCTTTCTCTCTACTCTTCACGCCCAAGGGGCAAAAAGCTTACTGGTTTCCTCTCAAAACCGTGAGCAGTGGGAAGCACAAGAGTGTGATTTTATGGCAAAATCACAAGTGCTAGCACACTTACGAGACGTGAGAAGGTGATAGGGAAGTCTACCCATGAGTCGGGAATCATTCGACGAAGCTTGGAGCTCAAAAATTGAAGACAAATGGGCGAAAACAGTGAGCTTGGACTGCTCACTGCCGTGAACTGCTACAAAGCAGAAAAGTTGTTTTTGTTCATCGCGCGTCGCTCAACTGATCGATGTAAGTATTCCACAACTTCTCGATTTTTATTCACACATGATTTCATGCTTATTATTGATCTTGGGACCTTAATAGAAACCAACAATGGTATCAGAGCAAGGTTTGAGCATGAAAAAGTTTAGGGCTTATAATTTGGGTAATTTGTATTTGAGCATGATTTGAATGAATTGAATGTTTGAGTATGCTTAATACATGTTTAATTGAATATTGATTGGATCAATTTCATGAAATAATGTTTGGAACATTTTTCCCCAAATATTTGGGCTTGGCCGAATATGAGTTGCCCTATTTAGTCTTGGATTTTTGATTTTTGATTCATTGGATGGGTTAGAATCATTCGGGAATGTGATTTAATGTCGATTATGGAATTAATTGGATTGAATTCGAATAGGACACAAATCCCCTCCATTGGCCGAGACATATGTAGCATGTATATTGGGTTTGATTTTAATCAAAATGTGTTGGACATGTGATGATGAAAATGAGCATGATTAATTGTGTATATTGATGTTTTAGAAATGTTAATTTGGGTAATTGATCATTTTAAACACTTTGGTAATTAAATTGGGAAAATTGGATTTTTGGAATTTAATTATTTGGGCCTTAAAATTGGATTTGGGCTTTAATGTTGTAAATGGGCTTATTGGGCTTTGTTGTACAAAGTTAGGTTTAGGCAAAATTGGTTGGATCCAATTAGGCCCAAAACCGCTTCCATAAAGCCCAAATGTGACTTAATGGACCTTTAAAGTTTAATTGGGCCTAATGGGCCAAGATTGATTTATAGGCTTATGGGGTAACTCCGGATTGGATTTTGGTTATTCGATTTGACCCGAGTTGGCCAAAAGTCCACGCCTTAAGAAATTAATTAAAAGCCCATTGGACTTTAATTAAATTGACGTTGGACGTTAATCGGGCTTTGAGACCCGTTGCGATTAAATTTGGAATTTAAGTCGTAAAAGTTCATTAATAAAGTGTGATATTTAATTTGGAATTAAATAAGCGAATTAGAATTAAATGCATATTGAATTGGATTTAATTATGTAGTTTAATTTAATTCGAGAATTCGTACTTTGAGTACTTATTCACAAAACGAGTTTGACTCGAACAAAATCAAATCATTGTTTGAACATTGGATGGTCACTAATTATCAGATTAATTAATTTGATTAGATTAATTTATAACATGCTTGTGTGAATAAATGGTTGCGATGCATGAATAATGTATATCGGATGGATATTAATGGGTGGGACAATTTTAGAAATTGTTGTAATAAATTTGATTTATTAATTGGACCTGCGTGTCCAGCCTTATCACCTCTCTATTCTTTGTATTCTCTTCTCACCTATTCCCCTCAATATAAATGAGGTTTCTTTAGAAGTGTAGTGTAACGGATATAAGTGATACTAGTGCTAGCGGGAGAGAGAAAGGGAGAGATTTGATCTAGGATCAATGTGTAAAGTATTCATCCGCATATCATTATTATTTTATTATACGCGCTTTATTATGTGTTTAGAATGCATGTTTAAGGGTGTATGATGATGAGACCTTAAAAAAGATAATAAATTGGTTGCCAATTTGCACTCGAAAAACCCTCGAATAATATTAAGCATTTTTCCTTCCATTGAGTGATTCTCACTCAAGATCTGAGAGTGGCATTGGCTTGTTGGCCAAAGTCAAGGCCTTTGTCCGTCGAGGATGTGTTTGAATCACGAGAGCTTTGTTCCATATTGGTGTCTTATCCAAGTTGTGGTTTTTTGGCCAAAGTCAAGACCACTTCTTGTCCATCGACATTGATTACGAAGCTTTCCATAGTCAATGGGTCGCGCTTGACTGGGATCACTAAGTTTGTTGTGCCAAAGCCAAGGCTTAGTTGATTCAGAGGAAAAAGGTTAGGCATATATAAGATATATATTTCGGACTTGGATGTCCCCCTACCGGATCTAGGAATTGGATTGGATCCAATCGATCTTAGAGATCTACCTAGTTAATTATCATACAATTTGTTGGCCAAAGTCAAGATTGTGTGATATTTAACGGGATCCTAGCCCACTAGGAAACGCGGTTTACCGAGTACTCGGCAGAGGGTTAGAGGCTCGCCGAAAAATAGTGGGAAGCAAGAATTGAATTTGCAATACTCGTTCAATTACTCGTCATACGCGCTCACTTCAAATATCGTTCGTCAAATAAATTAAATGTTAGTTGGACTAATATTTAAATTGTTGTTTTAATAAATAGTTGGACTATATATTCAAACTATTCATTTATAGTTGATTTTATAATTGGATTATAGTAATCAATATAATTGATTTTAATCTATTAAATTATAGTTGATTAAATAGTTGGACTATTGTAATCATTATAATAAATAGTACCTTAATCGTTGATTTAATAGTTGGACTATTAGAATCAAGAAATAATTGAAAGATTGATATTTAAAACATAATCCTAGGGAAAATGTATTTAAATGGTTTAATTTTCAAATTGGGAATATATTTTAGGATGGTCCTGGAAAAATAATAAGTTACTTTATTAGATAAAATAACATATTAAGCCTAATCCCGGAGTTAAGCAAACAGTAGAGCATGATCTTTGGAAGATTCATGTGATGATAACTTAAGTGCTTAATCCATTATATTTACCGCAGTAGACTCCTTAATTTCTGAATCAGAACTAAGGATTAAATCCTTAAAGTATGATAATGAAATTGAAGGATCTTCATAAATCTATACTTAGAATCTTAGAAGTACTAAATTGCAATTAATAACTCTTGGAGAGTTAATGACTATTCTCAAGGAGACAATGTCAAAATTTTCAATAAGGCAAGTAGCGCAAGGCGCACCTTACTTCGATATTCTAGAAGGCCAAGGCTTGGCCAAAGGCTTCTGGGATATGAAAATGGCAAAGGCAAAATCATTATAATCTTCTGGGAAGATAAAGGACATATCCCAAAATATCTGCCTAAATTGTGGCAAACGGGATCGCGGAAGCGTGACTGCCATTTGGACAAAGCAAACATGAAGGAATGGAAGACGAGTAAGGCTTTGACTTCAAATATGTTTGTCAACATTATGTTCACTACTAGTATTAAAATTAGATTTTAAATACTTAGTGTGGTACATAAATATATATTGATGTTCAGAATCTATTTTGAACAGGATGCTGACTTCAATTGAGATTAATCTGCGAATTGGAAACTGGACGAAAGTCGTTGTTTTAACCGTAGATACCTATTTTAGGAACTACCTTCGGGTATGTACTTAAATTAGAAACTGTTATAATGTAACTAGTTTGACTAGATACATTATCTCTATATCAGTGTTTAACCCGCCGCGGGTGAACCTTTATATTCTAAAACACTAAAGTGTTTTATTATATAAAGATGATATTGAGATAAACACATTAGATGTGAATAACAGAATTTATATTTTGAATATAAATAAATCTCAAATATATAACATGACAAACAAATAACTCAAACTGATTTGATCAAATAAAACTTAATTGTGGCATTATTGTCTAGGACACAATAAAACAAGAATCGTATATCCACACCTTTTGAAGAGTGGGTACTCGGACTGATTTGATCCTATTCAAATAAAGTCTACGAATCTAGTTTATTGGGCAAAGTGCCTAAAATATTATTTACTTGTTAAAAGTGCAAATGCCACCAATTTGTTAGCCCTAGTTCATAGTGAAGCAAGTAGGCCCATATCTAGCTAGGCTAGAGGTGGATATGAATATTTCGTGACCTTACAGATGTGTCATCGCGTTATGGTTATGTGTTTCTTTTGAAGAACACAAATCGAAAACTTTTAAAGTTTCGACACGAAATAGACAAACAGATTGGCTGAAGTATTAAACCGTCACGGTAAGACCGTAATGGAAAATACTTAAGCAATAAGTTTCAAGCATACTTGAAAGAGTATAGTATTCTTTCAATGAGGACTCTTCCCGGAACACGTCAAAGTGACGGTGTATCCGAACTGATAAATCGAATTTTTGTTAGACATGATAAGGTTAATCATGAGTCTCTCTGAGCTACCATTCCCTTCAACGGATACGCATAAACAGTGCAGAACTTATTTTGAATAAGGTTCCATAATAATCTGTTTGACAGACTTCATATTAGATATGAACGGGAAAGAAACCGGGTTTCTCATTCCTTATAATTTGGGTATGCTAGGCATAAGTTTGGATGATACCAAACTAGAACCCAAATTGGATAAGTGCCAAATGTAGGTTATCCTAGGGATACCATAAGTATTGTACTTATGCATCTCACATGAGAACAATTAGATTGTTGCTCACCATGCGGTTTTCCTAAGAGGAATACCGATATGTAGTGGTAAGTGGGGGGATAGTAAAGCACGATGAAAATCAGAGTGATATTTTTATTGCTCAAACTCGTATTTCTTGTGCTTTTTACAAGTTATCATTTTACACATACTCTACCCTTCTATTTATAATAGTGAAGAAATCAGATTCCTCTTAGTATGAGGTTTCATAGTTGATACAATCTCATGTTCCCTCAAGGAAACCTTTATCAAATCTATCTCTACTTCCTTTATCCTTCTAGGACACTGTCTTTCATTAGTATCTCTTATGAAGGTAGGACTGTCTTTTTATCCGCAAGAATAGGGTGTCATCTTCCGGAGCATGTATCGCCACCTGGTCGGTCTTCATGGGGTCGGTCATGATAGTCTTTTGAATTGAGAATGTTGCTGTCGATCTGATAATGCTCGGTTATTCTCACCAAAGTGCTCGGCTGCCGATCATAAAGAGCTTGGTCTCTTCCTGTTGTGGTCGGTCTGTAACCATAATGTGCTCGGCTTCTTATTGCAAAGTGCTTGGGCCCTTACTGCTGGCTTTCTATGGGTCGGGTCGGTATTAATGATCTCGCCTAAAAAGAGAATTACTTTTTTTCCCTTGTCGTGTTGTTTTAAATACCATAGTGCCTGAAAACACCATCAACAAAAATTAATTTGATATTAGAATTTCATTTTTTTTTAACTTTACCATTTATCTTTTTAAAGTTTTCATAACATCTCGTTACTTGTCATATTAAAATTTTAATTAAGAAAGTAATCTCGCTAACGAAACAATCAATATTTTTTTTTTTCAAAGTTTTACTTTGGTCCAAGTAGAATTTGCAACGTTCACAGAAAATAACCAGTAAAAACGACAGCCATGCACATATTTGAAGTAGTTTTGAGTACACTTGGCATTTAAATTAACAGCATTATTGGATTGGAGATTTGGAGTGCATATGAACAGGAAGATGAAAGTGATATAAACTTATAAATAATGTGACATTTATGTGTTTGAAAAGAAACAGGAGATATTAAAAAATATACAAAGCTGTCACTTTTTTCACAAAAGCCAAAAAAATAAAAAAAAAAAAACACTAATGGACCAGATACATGCCCTTTATACCTCAGGTTCTGTTCTTTTTGAAACCGCTCCAGGGCTTCGAGGAGCTTTGGATAACGATTGTTTTGATTATCAATCGTTGAAAGTCCTCTCGGGAAAAAAAGAAAAAGAAAAAGAAAATTCAAAGTCGCTCTAAAATAAAATTCCACCCACCCAATGAGAAGACAAATTTTAGATGTGGCCGGTTTCATCAACCATATCAATAAAGATTTTGCTAAATGTATGGACGACCAAATATGAGTTTATAAATCAACACAATTTATGTACTTGTTTAATGAGATTTTGACAAGGAATGTGTTTATACACAATTTAAGTCATTTATACGATTTAATTTTGGTGCTTGAAGGCTTGGTTTAATTTGATGACCAAAAAAATGAAGTAAAATCCAAGTTGAACAAAACTATTCCATACTTGTCTCGTTTTCATAATGATTTTGTTAAGCAATAATCCACATGAGATGCTTCAAACCATCGAGTGTGCTAGACATTCACTCTAGAGCACTTGATATCCATGTCCAGCTTTATCAAGCACAACTTATTAATCAAATAAAAGTACTATAAGAGAAGGGACCTTTAACATCAAAACTCATTTTCGTTGCTAATAAATCCTTCAGCAACGAATTTAAATTTTGACGTTAAATTTAGTGTCGAAAAACTTTTTCGACACTAAATGTTTAACCCTTTAGCGTCAAATTTGAATGTCGATGCTATACTCGTATTACCGGTATCTCCTGTAGGAGATACCTTCCTGCAGTGCAGGAGAGACTCTATTACCGGTATCTCATCTTTCGGGTATAGTATAGTAGGCGAGCGAGTTAGCGAAGACGCTTAGGCTAATAGAAAGAGAGAATATAAGATTGCTTCATCCGGGTGGAAAAACTCATGGAGTACAGCTTTAATGGGCGAACAGCCCAACCCTTGGAACATACTACAGCCCCAGGTGGCGAAGAGCCGACATCGAGGTGCCAAACCTTCCCGTCGATGGACTGAGCAACCGAAAGGCATAAGGATGAGGGAGAGCACTATCATGTAGGGATTTGGGCAAAGGATGCCTCTAAGAAAGAATCCTCAGGCCTCCTTACCTTAGGAGCGGGATAAGTGATACATCCTAAGAGCGCCGGTGAAGAACGCAAGCAAAGCTGGCATTGTTATATTCCAAAAAGAGAAAGGCCTCCATGTGAAATATTCATCTTCATTGGAGCTTTTTGGTAGTATTCGTGACCAACAGCCATCAGCTGTCGGCTCGTTGGTAAGGCGAGAACGCCCTCGCCTAGCTGGTATTCCGATCGGACTGTGGTGAGTTAGCTTCTATGTGCGCTTTTGAGTGTTCAGCCCTGTCTTCAAGCCTTGAATCTGAT